>JASGXE010005378.1:0-22443 GCA_030068105.1 Sinentomon sp. SZTP_YWyxl
TTTTTAAATTAATGCATTTCTTTTTTTCCGGCATCACCGTCTGGTATTGTAAAAGTAAAATGTTGGAAAGTGAACGCGGGGCTTCCCAATTTGAAATTGGAATCTTTTTTTGTGGCTTTTACGTTGTTTGAAATACTTCCCCTGGACATATAATTGTTAAATTTACTGTATCAAAAGGAATAAAAGAGGAATTGGACAAAAGAATAGCGAATAGATCCTTGTTTCAGCTCATTTGCTGGATTTTTAGTTCTTTGTCCCACCGAGAAGCGTAATTTCGAGGCCGACCAAATGATCTCAGGTCAGTTAGAAAAGGCCATGAACTGGAATGGACATGAGAAAGCAAGGCAAGCCCCGAATATTGCATAACCAGCAAGAGAACACCACCCTAAGTCTCTAATCATAGAAGGGCTATCCAGTCTTCCAAATCTATTAGATACTAATCTTGCTACTTTTTTATCTGGATGGTTTCAAGGGCTTCTACTTCACAGATTTTAAAAGATACCAAACAGCAGAAGAATATCGAGAAGTGGACAGACAAGCGAAAGATATGCGGTGATGTATTTTGTGTCTTTCGTTCCGTGCTTGAGAACCCCCGTCACTAGTGTGACGGGAGTGAACTGCATAGATTTAAAAGTTTTCATTGTTTCTTTACTCGATGTGCATATTTAAGAGTATCTTTGTTTGGAACAGAATTTGTCAGCCTGACGGAAGACAGGTCCACCTGCAACCACATTTTAAATATTGTCGCATAGTTTTTCCATTGGTTCACGCTTAATGGTTTTCAATTTTAGCATTTTTTCACTTCAAGTCAATCCAACAGATTTCGTAATACATTTTCCGTTTGGATTTCCAAAAATCATTCCTTGGACTCATTTTAATTTACTGTAGTCAAATTAATAAGAATTGATATAAATTAGACCTTGTCGATGCAGTTTCGTTGTTTAGTAAGTCATCCCGGGGACCGTGTTGAGGGCCTATTGGGTGGCAAGGTCGTTAAAAGGACCAACTTGGTTCGGACTAAAGGGCATGGCAATCATTTCGGCAATATTTTCCAACACCCTGTAAGTCGTGCTGATCTTAGGAATTACCTCCTGCTGTTCTAAACATATTCTTGTCAATTTTACTTTAACAACCAGGATTAAAAGCTTCTCTCACAATTACCAAACTATATCGAGAAATTTAGAAGGAGACCCATCCAAAGTCGCGCTCGTGATTCCCTATTCGTTCCATCGCTTCAGAAATACGAGTATTGTTAGAGGCGTTTCTTCAATTTTCGGAAGTTCTTGCACGTGACGTCGTCCCGAAGGGTGTTGCATGATAAAGGGGCATTTATAAGCGCTCGATGCAAGGATTTAGCAACATTTCGGCCAAATTTCCAGTCACTTATCTAGATATTTTGCGCTGATGTTTCACTGCATTTCCTTCCGCCGTTTTATACATATTTTGTCACATATTCAGGGTATAAAACAACAAGGGACCAGAAAATTATCCCACGTCAAAACCAAATAGTGTTATCCATTAAATTTTATGCCCGGGTTGCACCAACAAGGATCAAGCTTTGATCTCGGATCAAACACTGATCCGAGATCAAGCATAGGGTTTTAACATTGCCTGATCCAGGATCAGAGATTGATCCGAGATCAAAGCTTGATCCACGTTGGTGCAACCGGACATTATTAGAGTTTTTTCAATTTTCGGTGGGGCATCAAAAAGCGACAGACAATGTAACGGTACCCTTTTGATTTGTGAAGTCGTAGAATTTCGTGCATTCTAACTGAAGTCTTTTGATTTATCGTTATCCGGATGTAAATAAACTCTGCAAGTCTTTATCCCTTCGCTTGATCCGCCCAAGAAATTCGTATCGCTGTGGTTTAAAGGATTTTCAGAGTGCTAAACCAGAATACCACTTAATAATGCCCAATTTCTCATCCCACTGACATGGAGGTCACACCGAAAATCATCTCGGTGGGACATCCATGTCACGGGAAGGAGGAATGGGCGTTTAACCCGGGATATATCCTGGGTTATCATTCTACCATACATCTAGCGCCCCACAAGCGGCCAGCAGGTTTGCAGCAACTGTAGTGCCCTAAACTAGCAGCTGTGGTGCATTATATTTTCACCGTAAACAAGTTACCAGCTTGCACACCCCCTGAAAAAGTCTGTGACTCAGGGTTTCTCATTTCTACAATGTCCAAGTTCGCCAATTTGTGATTGCTTTACATGAGCTATTTTTACTCTATCCATGTACTCCTGTTCTGTCCAAAATCCAAAAAACGACAATGAAAAAGTCATTTCACAGAATCACACCAATCACTACAGGCGGCGTCTGTCTGTTTTCTTAATTTCAAAATTCCAGCTGAAAATGGCACATTCGCGATTTTTCCTTCTTACGCATTTTTTTGCATGACGGCTGTCAAGATTTTTCCGATATTTTATCGAAGGATTCACGAATCCTCGAAACCAGATGCTGGAATCCGAGTCCTCAAGTCTCGAATCTGAATGCGAATGCGGCCAAAAATTTGTAATCCGAATTCGAATCAGAATGCTGCCAAATTCACAGAATCCAAAATTCTCGAATCCGAATCGGGAAGCCTACATCCCTAGTGACTGGAACATAATTTTTGAGAATTTTGGTGATGTTCTTCGAAAAAAACTCCTGTAGTTACGCACGGTTATTTTCTACAAAAAATCTTGAGTATTTTAGTAAGATTTTCGTGGTAGCTTTCCCAGATTGGCAGGACTTTCGTATTCTGGTGAATTTTGAATATGATCCCGCGTTGAAACACGAAATTGGACTGAAGTCAAATTCGACTCATCTTTGCACAGAAGAATAGAACTGGGGTCATTGGAATGACGTGCGACTGACGTCGAAAGCGCTTACATACTGACAAAACTTGATCTCGTATGTCTTGAGGAACGCCTAAAAATCTGGCGCATTTGGTACTTAACGTTGTGAAACTGTGTTCCGATTCCGTTTGACATTGATGAACTTGCAACAATATCTGATATCAATCGGCTCAGCAACTCAAACAGCTTGGTGGCAAGGTACCCTGAATTTATTTCTAATGTATCACTGGATGTGTATGCGATGTGTCCATGGACCACTACAATCTTGAAATTCGTTTTGAGATATACAATTAGAAAAAGAGACAATTATTGGTGAGGAACGTTTTTGGACTATAGTTTGTGAATTTAACGCCGCAACATTGTCCATTGCTTAAAACCCAGTTTATTTTATTTTTTATTATTCAATTATTTTTGTATCACACTTGAATTCATTTCCAACATTTACCTTTTTAGAAATTCAATAATACCACAAACCGAAAGTTTTTAAATTATCTAAAGGACAGCAGCGGAAATGACCGAAGAGGAAAGAAGCAATTTTGATTTCGATAAACAGTTGAGTAGTTGAACCAGGTGACCATGAGTACAACGTCAGTAGCTGGTCACTGGCTTCTGACAGAATCGCAAAACGATAAACAATTTTACAGACATCCGGCTCATGACAATTAAAGTTTAAACGCTCGATAATGACATGAGTCGTTTAATCAGTTAATCAGTTAATCAGTCTTTCGGACAGTTAATTCCATATCGATATTACCTCCAACACCTTATTTCGATATTTTCGATTCCACATTCAGCTAAAAACCCAACTGTTTATACCAAACAATAGCGATATCGTAAATTATGCCAACAGGTTTTGATCATAAGATTTCACAAACAAACAGAGGTGGCATTTACAACAATAGAAACATGCACCGCAAAACATCCCAACATTCATCTACAGCGCGGAAATGCTCAAACCTTTTGGGCGGATGGTCACAAACAAAGAGAGGTGGCATTTACAACAATAGAAACATGCACCGCAAAACATCCCAACATTCATCTACAGCGCGGAAATGCTCAAACCTTTTGGGCGGATGGCCCTGTATACAGGCTGGCCTGAAAAATCCGATCATCCTGATTTTCTGAGTTCAAAAATAGCGTTGTGGAATTTGGTTCAGCAGAAAATTCATGGGTGCTGGTTTCGCGTATGGGGTACGTTTACAGTACTCAGCATCTCCTGAAGGACTACTTTGTTGCAAGTAACGATGATGCACGTATTTTGATATCCTTTCACCGGGAAGATGTTACAAAATCTCTCGGAGGTGTCTACAGGAAATTTCGCTGCAAAGAGTGCAATGCGGGCGGAGGAAATAATTTCAGCATTTGAGAACGTGATCGTAATGAAGGTTGGAACACATTCCCCTCTAAGAAGGTGTGAGCTTTGGGCCGGCATTCTTGAGGTCTTTTTAAATTCGTCATGGAGACCCGTAATTGTGTATCGCGTTGAAATATGCTGATGTCAGCGAAAAGCCGAAGGTTTGTTTGTCAATCAATGCAGGGAAAAATGACAATTTGCCACCTCGGAACAATCCGAGATGGATGGAAATGCCCCTGCGTTTGAAACCATAGTGTGCGTTAAACTGATCGGATTTTTCGGCTACCATGTATAAGCCAGCTCTTATTTGAAATATCTCCATTTCACAGAATTTTTGGAGACCCTGTCTAAGTCTGGCTAATGGCATTCGTGCGACAGTCCCCCAACTCAATTCTATCAACGTGAGTGGGTCGTCACGAAGTTTATATAGCAGGGGCGCGAGCTCGAACTGAGAATCGGCTGGGCAGGTAAAATAAACATTAGGAAAAGAGTTTTTTATATAACAAATTGCCACAACAATCGATAACCTCTAATTTAAAGGACACCTTGACGAAACTCGAATTTTGTAAGGCCTCGGATAAGACGACAGGAATGCGCACGCATCCACTTCTATTCTTTCTCCGGCTTCAAGCACGAATTTAAACTTCTGCAGAATGCTTGCAAGATAGAGAAATAGCTGTTGCTTCGCAATTGCTTCGCCAACACAACTCCTTTTTCCTGAAATGTACCGGTCGATGAAGAAAATCATTGTAAGAGTTTTATCGGTTATTGTTGGACCAACGAAGGATATCGTACGCTGCGCGAAAATCAAGAGAACAGAACGGGCTGCCTGTGGATAGAGGCAGGGTTGAAGAAACAACACAAACGAATTCACTCGGGTTCTGGGGATGACTCTCATTCTTTTTCAAAAGCGAAGTCGGGTGCGTTACTCCTCAAGTGGCATCGGTGGCCGAATCGTCAAGTTTCTGTCTTTCAATCATCTAATTCCGTGGGGTTGTTGGTTCTGTTCAGTTCAAACTTCTGAAACCTGAATTTATGGATCTTTTATTTTTCTGCAATGATACCCAATTACGAGGTACTTTGAGATTTTTAGATTTTTATGGATTATGATTTGAGGTGTGTTCAGCGCCTTTATGATCACGAGCCTATCGCAAGTAAAATGGCAGACGGAGGTGCTGTAAATGTTTATATTTATAAAATTGAACCAAAATGAAGGAGGACGTACTTGTACCAAGGGTGCAGAAGTATTTCTATGCCCTGCTCACACCCTCCTGCTCTGGCAAACAGTTTATATTGGTGTTTTTGATCTGGACCTAGCTTACCGATAAGGGCATTTCTTGCCAGGCATTCTTCTATTGCCCATTGCTTTCCCATAACTCAAAACTGTTAACAGTCAACTGTAAATTGTAAACTGTAAACTGTAAACTGTAAACTGTAAACTGTAAACTGTAAACTGGAAACTGTAAACTGTAAACTGTAAACTGTAAACTGTAAACTGTAAACTGTAAACTGTAAACTGTAAACTGTAAACTGTAAACTGTAAACTGTAAACTGTAAACTGTAAACTGTAAACTGTAAACTGTAAACTGTAAACTGTAAACTGTAAACTGTAAACTGTAAACTGTAAACTGTAAACTGTAAACTGTAAACTGTAAACTGTAAACTGTAAACTGTAAACTGTAAACTGTAAACTGTAAACTGTAAACTGTAAACTGTAAACTGTAAACTGTAAACTGTAAACTGTAAACTGTAAACTGTAAACTGTAAACTGTAAACTGTAAACTGTAAACTGTAAACTGTAAACTGTAAACTGTAAACTGTAAACTGTAAACTGTAAACTGTAAACTGTAAACTGTAAACTGTAAACTGTAAACTGTAAACTGTAAACTGTAAACTGTAAACTGTAAACTGTAAACTGTAAACTGTAAACTGTAAACTGTAAACTGTAAACTGTAAACTGTAAACTGTAAACTGTAAACTGTAAACTGTAAGCTGTAAGCTGTGAACTGTAAACTGTAAACTGTAAACTGTAAACTGTAAACTGTAAACTGTAAACTGTAAACTGTAAACTGTAAACTGTAAACTGTAAACTGTAAACTGTAAACTGTAAACTGTAAACTGTAAACTGTAAACTGTAAACTGTAAACTGTAAACTGTAAACTGTAAACTGTAAACTGTAAACTGTAAACTGTAAACTGTAAACTGTAAACTGTAAACTGTAAACTGTAAACTGTAAGCCTAAACTGTAAACATTCAATATTTAGCCATCACTGGCAGAATAGAAACACCCCTTAGTTTAATTATAGCCTTATGCACGTATATTGTGATTTCAATGTGTACAAACCGATTGAAAATGGCATAAATCCTTTCTTAGGTGGAACATAGTTGCCATTCGCGTCCAAGAAGTGATCTGGATCAAACCTCTCAGGCTTTTTCCAATGTGTGGAATCGTGGTGAACTGCCTTCACGTTTGCGATTATGTAAGCCCCCTAACAAATAGAAAGTAAATTAAACAAGGCTTGTTATACACAATTCAGATTTGCATACTTTACAAATAAAGAAGCATAAACGATGACCGTTAAAAAAGTTTGAAAATATTTTTAGAAAAGACGTGAATAGCATCGTTAATAGTCGGTTGAAGTCATCAGATTTTACACGTCACCAATCTGACTGCGCGGTGTGATTATGACATCGTGGTCATTCCCACGTTGCGGAGCAGTAGCAAGTGTTCGGTCTCGTACCCAGGGAGTGCGGGTTCGATTCCTAGTGCACAAACGAAATTTTTCGTTGCACAAGTCGTGTGTGCATCCTTCGGCAAGCACGGAGAATGAGGTTGGAAAGGCAGACTTAAATGGCAGATCTGGTATTCTTTCTAATGGAATTTCAAGAAAGGGGTCCGTGTACAACGTCACACTACGCATGTGAAAGAACAGCTGTTTACCTGCGATTTATTCACGTTTGGACAGAATTTAAACCTGTACCCTACATCGGCGATACGGTAGAATATAACTGCCGTAGTTTTAAGATAACGGTCATCTGCCTCTCTATCGGCAGTGTCGATTCAAATTCCGCATAAGCATTGCGATTTAAAGATTCTTGTGCCAAATTTACTTCCGCCCTCATATTTCGAAACTTGACAATGTTGAATGAATGTCAGCGCTAAATTCCAAACTCGGATACGGGTAACATGCGTATAAGCAGCAGCGTTTTGTGTACTCTTTTATTTTGGTGTCGTTTCTTCGCCTCACTAATGAGGCTCGGCATCCGAAAGCAACGTACGTATATGGAATCTGTCAACGTTTCAGTCCCCAAACAGTTTGGGGAGGTTTTCTGGGTATCTGTTCACCTATTCACGAAATTATCAATTACCTACTTTGAAATGTGCAAATATAAACGGTTTAGATTTTTAGTCTCGTTCATAGCCCTATAGGAAAGAATGACAACATTTTGGACGTTTTGGCCATGGGAAGTGAAATATGTTCTACAAAATCTTGTTCGCAATAATCGCCCAAATTTCTAAATCTGAGGTTTATACTCGATTGAGGGTGTCCTTTGCATTACATTTATCCAACGCCCTTGCATGTCTCGACACAAAACGTTTAGTTTCTAAGGATCGGTTTTGCATTTCTTTGCATTTCCTATTCCAATGCACATACATGTCCCAACAAGAATTTTGGATTTACCCTGACTCAGTGAAACACTTGTGCGCAAGTTTCTCAGTTTGCATTGGTCCTGAGAAGCAACTGGTGAAAATACCTTAAGTCCCTGCAAATTCAACGGCATTACTCCCACGCTGAATATGAATCGGTCAACGTCATGTATATCTTTAAAAATATGTGCCATCATATTTCGTGTACCTGAATTTTTAATCATAATCGCGTTCATTTTCATTCCCTAATTTTTATTGATATCTGCCTCGCCTCGGACGTATCTTTTAAATAACCGAAGATAAATTAGATTTATTTGCTGCCAGACCATAAATGAACACAGTTTCAAGATGTGCCCTGTAGGCGTACGTATTTGCAGGTGCAGTAATTGATTGCTTGTTCAAATAAATATCAACATGTGAGAATAACATGTGCAGCCTTTTAAATATTGTCGGTAGATCAATTTCTTCAGGCATCAATGGTATGCAATCATTCTTTGTAATCCTAACAAGTAACATTACGCTCGCTAAATCAATAGATCATCTCAGTGACCAGGAACAACAAATTCTAGAGTTCTTTGCTAGTACAACGACGCAGATTGGTCTTTATTTATTCCGTCTTTGTTGCCTTTGCGGTATGTGAATGCCCAAATGAAATGACTATGTCTCGAAGCAACTCGAGACAAAGAGTTTCTTCGAGACAAATATAAGATGTGGGGTAGCGCTAGCTCTCTCGAGGTCCGATTGAACGCGATGATGTTACCTGCCATCTGCGATAGAGATGTTTGTGACTCGCATCAATGATTAGTTGTGTGCTTAACACGAATCTTAAATTGTTTACTCCCCTCGTCTTGGTCTTGGAAGAGCGATTTCGCAGTCGCACTTGGGCGCTTAGTCGCTTAAACGATCGGTAATCTTCGGCGTTTCCTCAATTTATACCCTCGCTGATCTCCTTCCTCCAGAGACTTCATCTTTTTGCCGCATTCTCCAGCAATTATTTCTCCTGCTCGCATCATCATCTTCGCGTCCGCTTTGTAATGCTAACCTGTAACCACGGCAGACAAGATCTGCGATCCAGCATTTAAATTCTGCTTGCCTACAATCTCTACGTTCTGAAACAATAGAGATTTCAACAGCATCCATAAACCACCAACGCGATGCCCAGCTCTTATTCTATCTGGCAATTTCTTCCGTGAATCACAATGTTCATGCCTGACCCAACCTGATTCACATAATAAATTTTGTTTGCCTGGATAGGCTTACACCATACGACCTCCTCGTTCCTCCTCAATGGTCGAGAGATCATGCTATACACTATGCTGGAATGGGATTGTACTTTGTGTTCCGTAGAAGCTATGCTTTAAACGACTACATTATCTGCTCTCTTGGGATTCATTTAATCGGATCTATTTAACATAATCTGTGGAAGTGAAATTTAGCAATGATAGGTTGTACTTGTACGGTGCAAGGTGACCTCTCGAATCCCTAGGGCCATTTGGGCTATTGAAGGTGAAGAAGGTTTTCTTTGCTTTGCAATCTCAATCCCCAATTTTCTTGGTTACAGCCCAAAAGAGCTGTTCTACGTGTGGGGTTTACCTTGTTCGCTGACGTGATTTGCGGTTGAATGGCGCACGGCATGCGCAACGTCGATAGCAATCAACAGGCGGATGATTAGCACAAGGTTGGCAAGACACCCATTGGGTCAAAATAGGCAGCTTAGGGGTGTTTCATCTTTATTTAACTTTAACAAAGAAATTTCGAAAGGAAACTAAATCACGTCTACAAACTAAGCTTGCTCCACATATAGTCAGGATTTCGCAACTGCTACCTTTTTCTAAAATAAATCCTCATCAGCGTAATTGAAATTAAACATTCTTTTTCACAGACTTGGTGTTATCACCTGTGTGCATGTGGAAACGATAACGTCAACCGAGGTTGAAACTTCACATGAAATAAACAGTGAATAAGATGCAAATAGACCGACCTTTGGAACGTTAAAACCACCAATGGTGATATCTTCAAAGGCGATGTGCTCAACAGTTATCGGAGATGTCGTGACGTATCTTTGGACTTCGGAAATAACAGCGCAGAGATAGGGCAACCTGTTTACAAAACCGGTAACGCAAACGAGCTCAGTAGCATTTGCAATGAAAAAATGTGATAGTGCACGCTAGTGTCTAATTACGGAATCATCTACCGAAATCACACAAAAATAAGTACCCAGATATATTATGCTCGCCAAAGGAGTCTAAACACTGACGTCTCTTGTCTTTGTCATTGGCCGAAACGTGGAACGCGCTTCCTCAAACCTTTTCCATTTCTTGACAAAAACTCACGCCATTCAATACCCCATCTATGCGCAGTGCGACTCCGAATATAGCTCATTCCAAGAAGATTGCCGCACTTGAAAGCACGGCCAAACTGTGATTATTACGTATCAAAGTTAAGACTCTTTTGAAAAGGCCGTATAAGCGCGCAAAAGACCGTAAAGATGTAAAGTCCGATATGACGGACACGGTATCTTCTGTTCGTTTCGCTTCCACTGCTTTGTTGTATTTGTTTTGATGATGTGCCACCTTCCTTAACGCGGATGAACGAATGATACGTGAATGGCGGAATGCAACTTCTCCACCCTCATTCCAAAGGGGCAGATATCCAAGCAGCAGAACGTGATACACCAACGAGGAAATAATAGTTAGGCATCTCATCAGGTGAAATGTGACTACTTCGAGCATAATCCATTCACAGAAACAATTAATGTACCCATAAATGTGGACAATGTCCAAAAATTCATATCATTTGTAATCTCTCGGTGACGTATGTGATCACAAATTTAATAAAGCAATCAATAAGATTCATGGGAGGAGTATGGAATCTGTTCCTGATTAAAGATATCGCGGATGTGTCTTCTCCAGTGATCTGCGGGTGCAACTGCATTTTTATTAGACAATGGCCAAGCTTGAGGGCATTTGCTAGTTAATACGTAACCGAAGACAAGCTTACTGTCAAGTTGGTGGCTTTAGAAACTCGAGTTATCCCATTTTTTAATGCTTAATATACGTCTGCACTCTTAGGGATCCATGCTTAGCTGGTGAGATTGATGCCTTGGACAGAGTCCATCGCCGGATTTGGATATCCGGCGCAACTGAAATTGCAACCGAATAACACAGCGTAAAAGTGCTGCGAAAAGTCATAGAGCTGTTTGGAACTTTTTCGCCAGTTGTTTCAGTGATGTCTTGCCTCCACTTCCTTTCGTTTGTGAGCGAAAGCCATTTCAGAGCTTGCGTATCCACCCCATTTTACACGTGCGCTCCATACTAATTTCCCCGAACGATACTTGATTAGAATTCCCTACCTCCAGACTCTTCATTATCATCTCCAAGTACGTTTAGAGTTCAGTGGTACATTAACAGATTGCTGTCCAGTCCTGATGTCAATTTTGAATTGCTTGATTTAAACTGATCTGAAATTTGGTGTCTTCAGCTTCCGTTTTATCAACGTTTTGTTTGTGTATCTACTTGTACCTTTTCCGTCACCTTGCAGTCGAGTTAATTTAAGGAATAGCACGTGTAAAGTTTTTTACATAATGAGGTTCTTTGGGATGTCGCGCAGTCTCTTTCCGTAACGTTTTTATCAATGAAGTACTGTAAACTTACAGTGAACCATTGGTCTTTTTTGACACAATAAAAATACGTGGTTGGTGAGTGATATTTTACAGTCACATTGGGCGCACGTGAAATTCCCCCCGTGAAATTCCACACGGTTTTGACGTGAAATTCCTCCCGTTTGTTCAAAATTCGTATGAACATGAGTTAAATATGCAAAATTTTGCAGAGTGATATTTGATTGTGCAACATTCTCTGAACGGTATTTGCTGGACCGATGTACCATTTGAGGACAATGGAATCGCCTTTTTACAAATACGTTATGTGACCGCGAGCTTAGAAATGTGAAATAAAACCTAAAAGTCTTACTGCTTTCTGTGGGCGGTCGTAAGTTCCGTATTTGCTCCGATGACGTCGTCCAGCTCCTTTTGCACCAGCTCTTGAACATCTTGATTTTCTGCTAGGCATACAATAGCCCACTTGAGAGCAGCAGAAATACTTTCATAACCCGCTATAAACAGCTCAACCAATAGAATCTCGAGGTTCTTGTCTGAAATCAACAAAAAACAATCATTCAACACGCTGAGACCACACAGCGGCTTTCACGAGGACAGATCAGTCATTGCCCAATGCCGGCAATGTTGGATAGATTTTTTGAATACAATAATTTTTTGACACTAATGATGCAACGCAACTTTAATGTTTATTGTCTGTTTTGTAAATTCTCACAAAATGGCCTGGTGACACATCAATATCTAAAAGAAGAGACAACGGAAGAAACGAAATGAGCAGATAAAAACCAACTTAAATGAAAACCAACCAACCAAGTCTTGACAAACCTAAAACGAAAATTGAAGATACAAACCCTCAACGAACTTAAATGTATGCACTAGTGCTGAGATATGAGTCATCACAGTTAAAATCCAGACTATGACGCGCAAACTGTTCGAATAAAGGACACCAGTCAGGGATCTGTAGGCTGTAATCCTATTTACAGATTTTTCTGAAAAAGTTTTGGCACATTTCTGAAGCATAGAGATATTTTTCAGATTTCTCCCTTCAAATTGAAATCTATTCCAGGGTTTTACAGTCATCCTATTGCGTTAAAACACTGCACCAATTCAGCACTTCTCAGTGTAGCGTCTCCAAGGAGTTACGCGTTTCTTCCATCGATGAATCAACTTTCGTTCGGAAGCCCTCTTCTTAAAAATGCATGTTGTAGAAACACACCAGAACGATCAGCTTTTTGAGTGCAATTCGGTAATATTGGCTTTTATATTCCAGGAAAACTCGGCACTGTGAAGAGAAGGTGGTACTAAACCCGTTAATGATAAGTAATCATCTTCACTTTAAGTAGTTTTGAAATCTTGGATTTTACGTGTAAAACATGATGTTGAAAAGTTAAGGCAGTACACAAAGTAAGCGATGAGTCATAATCTCCCCAGTGCGTCCAATTGTGAAGTTTTCGATTTTAGATCACTGTAGAACGGCATACTGAAGTAAAGGATCTACCGAATCCGCGATTTTATTTATCTGTAAAATCCGGTATTGTGAAGTAAGGTTGGATGAACACCTTAATGATGAGTCACTCCATCTCACCTGTTTGCAATTAGGAAATCTTTGATATCCTAAAGATTTCCTATTCGTTATGAAAACCGGTGTTGTGAAATTATGGTAGCATGGCGCTCGTGAATTATGAGTCATTATCCTTTTATGTGCAATTCTGAAATAATGAACTCATTCCATTTTAAACCCGGTATTGCGAAGTATAGGTGGCACTAACGCTGCGAATGATGAGTCATCACCCCTTCTTTGTGCGCACTTCTGAAATTAGGGATTCTGTTAGTTTCGCTTTAAAAACCCGGTGTTGTGAAGTAAAGGTGGTGCTAAAGCCGCGAATGATGAGTCATCACCTTCCCTTTGTGCGTAATTCTGAAATTATGGATTCTGTTTGTTTCGCTTAAAAAACCCGGTGCTGTGAAGTAAAGGCGGCACTATAAGCCCGCGAATGATGAGTCATCACCTTCCCTTTGTGCGCAATTCTTAAATTATGGATTCTGTTTGTTTTGCTTTAAAACCCGGTGTTGTGAAGTAAAGGCGGCACTATAAGCCCGCGAATGATGAGTCATCACCTTCCCTTTGTGCGCAATTCTTAAATTATGGATTCTGTTTGTTTTGCTTTAAAACCCGGTGTTGTGAAGTAAGGCGGCACTATAAGCCCGCGAATGATGAGTCATCACCTTCCCTTTGTGCGCAATTCTTAAATTATGGATTCTGTTTGTTTTGCTTTAAAACCCGGTGTTGTGAAGTAAAGGCGGCACTATAAGCCCGCGAATGATGAGTCATCACCTCTACTTGCGCGCAATTCTTAAATTATGGATTATGTTTGTTTCGTTTTAAAAACCCGGTGTTGTGAAGTAAAGGGGTACTAAACCCGTGAATGAAGAGTCATCTTTTCCACATTCCTTTTTAGCCTCATCAAAATAGTGGTCCAGCAAAGTACTTTTTGAAAAATCATTATCACTGTTGTGGTTACAATCTTCTCGCCGTTTCTCTATGAAAACCTGTAAAAAGAAGTAACGTTAGGATTTCGTGTTCCTTTCAGTTACCCGTACTCGGCGTTACTGTAGACATTTCCCGTGAATTGTTCCAACTCTCAGACACAGCATTGTTGCAAATCACCGATTGCAATGTTAGGAGGCGTCCCAAACATTGTGAATTATCTACGCTTGGGTTTTTCTTCCATCCGTGGTTAACCCATGATTGGATTATCCATTTGCTTTTGGTGTCGCACGTAAAACTTCGATAGGCATCTGAAAAACAACTTGGGCTTCGGGGATCGCTTGGGAAACCTCCATGAAAATTTCGTTATGGTTATCGTCCCATATTTATCCTTCGGGAGTATTTTTCTAAGGATTTTCAATTTCCAAGTATTTTCTTTTCAATAAAAATTCTTGTAAAAGACAAATGTATGCGTGTCTTACTTCAGACACTGGCCGTCGCCTGGGAAATCTTCTCACGTGTGACAACTAATGCTCGTCCATCACTTTGACATCACTGCTTGTCGTGCTGGTGATGGCTTTTGGGAGGTTAGGTCAAGGTTCGTTTAGGTTCGGTCTGTGTAATATTCGGGAAATGTAACCTAAACTATCAAACAACCCTAACCTAACTTTACAGGCCAATAACCGACAGGACAAGCAGTGGTTCGGTCACATTCGACAGAAAAGGATTGGTTACACACAAAAATTGTATTTCCGAAATGATGCATTCCCATAAATTTGAACTTGCGATTCGATGCAAAAAAATCGCTCCAATTCCGACTCGATCTATTTGCGTGCAAATATTATTAAGGAGCAAATATGATAGACACAGTTCCAGATTGGTTCAAAAACATTGGTGTTAAAACAATTTGACATCCAAGAATTAGCGGGAGTTCAGCGCACCTTCCACGATGGCTGGTGCTTTGCGATGTTGGCAAATTGTTTGGTGGCAAGATGTACCATGGAGATCAGTCCAAACCGAATTGATGTATTGGATCTTGTGAAAAAGTGTTCGTGTGGAGAAATGTCCGTGTGGTAGATTGTCCGGTTCGGGGTAGCTTTATGTGCAAAAATGTCCGGAAATGTCCGTTAGTACGCATGTCCGTTTGGACGTTTGCCAATCGCCACGAAGAATATCACTGTAGTGGTCGATTTATCACATGTTAGTCTGGCAAATCTTGAATCGGCCACCTTTGTGAACACGCGTTATGGTGTTCTGCTAAAGCATGTGAGGATTAAATTAGAAATACGCGTACAAAACCTGTCAAAACAGAATGATGGCCTTCGAGAATTAGAAGGTTGTCTATGAAACCCTAATTACTTCGGTAGCATTACGATCGAGCAAAGACTGAGCCTTTGACGAGACACAAAAATGTGTCCTTTTATTAATTTCTTCCCAAAATTAAAAGGGAATTGTGCTCTTTTTCCGGTACACACTTCGATGACTCTCTCAACACGCGTGCAATAAAAAAAACAAAATGACCAATTTTCCCACAAGAAACCCCTCTATTCCGTGAAATGCTGGCAACTACTTCCAAGCCTATAGGTTGCTTGCGATACTGTGTTCTTATGTGGCTGACGTGGATTAGTTATAATTACCAGCAGTTTCACACCACATATAGTTGTAGGTTAGTATTTGTTCTTTTACGCACTGTACAATCTGCATTCTGCACAATGTTTTACTGCCCGTTTTCCCCCTCTATAACGTAGAATTGTATTGCTCATAATAAGATAAACTTAACAAAAATCAGTGGAAAAGGATCCGGGAAATTGAAGACCGGTTTGCATAATGGAATTCGATCTCGGGTGCTAAGTAAACTGTGAGTACGGGTGAATATTCAAAGGCTCGTCTTGCCTGTGTGAACGATATTCAGTTTGAACAGATATTCCACTTTCATTTTCAACACGAAGATCTCTTCAATGCAAACCTGGCAAAATGATAACAGCTGAGTGACAATTCCTTCGAACAATATGAACTTCTTTTTGAATACCGTTTTCAGAAATATCTGTATACTTTTCGGTAAAGAAGTAAATTGAAAAGATATGTTCACCATTTTAATGAGCCGTAACACGTCAGAAAGTCTCTTCTCCATAGCACTGTCCTCCCAGTCAAATGTCTCACCTGAAATGGAGAAAATTGAAAAAAGTTGCTGCCGCGCGTCGCGATGTTGAGTGAGACAAAATAATATGTCGCACAAAGTATGTCCGGGATGTGCTTTTTCGATAAACGTTGAGGCGGGGAATTGTGTCCAGCAGGTTTTTGAGGCGACGTTCAGTCATGCGCTGCTAGGCAAACGAAATCTTGTCCAACGCAGTAGTTGTTTTCAACTGGAAGCAGCAGGCCCTTTTCATTAAGTTTTTGTTAGGTAATTCCTGCAAAATGGCACTTCGGATTTGTGCCATGCCAGCTATGAGGCGTGCCAGCTATTCGTTGAGGTTTTCATCCTTCACTTTACTCTTTTGCCAAAGGTCAGTCAAGTGTGTTCTTGGTCCAGGTTTACGCTCACAAGTGTTTCTGCAGGTGTCGGTGCTGTGTAGCCTTCGACTTCTTTTTGAAATAAGAATGCATTCCCTTTAAATTTCGAGCAGAATAATGTCTATAAAGCTGCTAAGTACTAAATTATAGAACCGCGGGATGCGATCAGTCAAGTGAAACAGTAGTTTGATCTTCGATCTAAAGACACTATAGTTCCCACTCCCTCAACTTTGGGTTTCTCTGTCATTTCCTAATGAAGAATTGGCCTCTCTATGTCTGAAGGTTTCCGCAGCTGTTGTTGCAAAATGCTGCCTCCTCTCTTTTTCAACACGTCTTTCTCGCCTTCGTTTCTGATACTGCCGCCACTGCAGTTTCTCTCGCGACGCCGCATTGTTTCCATACTCTGCGTGCAATGGCCATCGGAATGGCGATCTTGCAGAGTCATCTTCGCGTTGCCATCAAACACCTCTTTCCTTCCTGCAATCATAAGCAACACCTGTAATCTTCAATTTGCGACTAAATCCCACATCCGAGATTATGATCAGGAGTTGCTCGATATCAGTTGGGATTTCTCATTTTTGTCCTTTTTTGCCTCTTCGCCGTTTTTTGGCCTTCCTATGTCGTGTGGTAATTGCGAATACTTCTTGGTGTTTGAAATTTGTCCTTTGTGTCAGTTTTTTCTTGTAATTTGGCGGATTGGACCGTGTCCTCTGTAGCGAAATTCGATTCTTTTTCATGCCGTTCTGACGTCAAGCGGCCTGACACTTTTCACAAGACTATAACTTTGTTCCGGGATGAACACTCGCGCTGAATGCTTAGCACTGATCAGCATATCAGCCCATACCGCACGGACGATTGACACAAAACATCATGTGTCACGTTAAAGTGTGAGTCTCACCTGGCATAGCTGTCTGCATGAGCCGAGAGGTGTTATCCTTCTGCTTTTCCTCACGATTTCACATCAAACACCACCTCATCCGGCGAGAGCAGAACAATAGCGATTTTGACATCCAATTATGTCACACATGTAAAGGGTGTACGGCGAAAATGGAAACGATAATTGCACCTATTTTTTGGTGAGGCTGACGTCGGGGACGGTCGAAAGCAAACGCTCCAGTCGGGAATTTTTTTTCGATGTTTTTCGGTGCGAAAAAAAAACAAATTTTGTTTTTATCGTTTTCATCGGGAATGACAAAAGTTGAAAGAGCAAGTGCCTGCATCTCAGTGACAGGGCGTTCGGATTGCGCTGCTTGCAACTGGAAATTGTTCAGCGGCCATAATTTCTTCAAACACACAACTTCAGGCCATGGCAGTTTTCCAGGCAGATTTCTTTTTATTTGTTTCGACAGAAACGTCGCAAACCGTTGAAATTTTGACTAGTGCGTGCATTTCACTCTTTGTGGAAGAAGCATACCTACACCCATTTCACAACATTCACGTGTCATTGCTCCATGTCAGGCGATTCATTCTGACGACCAATGCTATGCTTGCAAGTGTGTGTGATCCAAACCCTGCCGCGACTTTGGATGGTTGAGAGCATTTTGTGCAAGAATGCTCGTTTGGGGCCCATTACTTGCAAGAAAAAAAAACATTTTTTTCTTATCAACCCTGTCCCCTCTCATGGAAAAAGTCGCTGGGGGCCCCGGCCTGCCATCTAAAGTCGCGGCAGGGTTTGGAAACTGGCGACCCGGCCTGTGGGCGCACCGCCCTTCACGTTTTCGCAAGTGCAAGGAGAAGCACATGCGTTTTTGCCCCACTCCATTCCCTATTGAGTGCCTTCATCGTGTGCAGGCAGAACCACCGGCCCACCCTGTTTCGATTGCATTTGCCAAAGTTACAATGGATGTTTATTATTGACGCGTTATCCACACACAGACGGAACGCTGAAAACTTTTTTCAAAACTTTCAAGATATTGCTTGCAGATAAGCGGAGTCTAACCGCACCGCAGGTGTTCGAAAGCAGAGCTACGTCTGTTCAATGGACACGGCCACTTGCTTGCAGTGTTTTTCGTTTCCATTTTCGCCGGACACCCTTTATAGGCGTGCTGGTTTTTTTCGAGATACTTCTCTTCGTCTTAAATTCGTACATTATCGAATTTAATGAGAAAAGAAGGCAAGAAAAGATGTCTACCTGTCAATAATCCCCAAACAGTGTTCACGACAAGAACATCCAAAGATTTTGACACTTCGAATGGTGTACCCGCCTTCGAACATTTCTCAAGACTGTCGATGAGAACCTTCACTTGCTCCATCACAACTTTGTCGAAAGATGTGGTGCCAATACCAAAATCATGTAACTTTCTGACGAAGAACCGTCTCTGATCTTGCCATATCTTGCCCTCAGCTTTGGCAATTCCTGCGATGAAATATTTTCGAAGAGGCAAATTTTTTTTTAATTTTTCCTATTCTCTGTTTTTGTTATATTTTTTTACATAGGCCTATTGATAGGTACATTGTACTTTATTTTTTATTTAAAATCAATACGACTTCGAAATGGCAGAAGAGCATCAAAGATACAACAACAAAAAGCTGAAAAGAAGCAAACTGGAGACAAGCAATAAATAAATATCAATTCAATCCAAGCAACGCAAAAGGCTTGGACATACATAACTGTGAAGGCAACCGACCAGAGCTCTGAAGGTGCTTGGAGATGACAGGGGAGTCTGCAGGACGGGAATTCCAATCGCGCATAGTACGAGGGAAAATGGAGTTGTGGTACGCACTTTAATAATAGGTAGGGTGGGTAAAAGAAGCACCGTTGTCAGTTCTCCTTTGAAACTAAACTTGTTCCTTACTTCTTGTGCTTTTCCTGTTGAAACACACATATAAAACGACGATCTTTCCCTCTCTCCTCCACTCTCATTGCGTGAAATTTTGATTTCCATGTTGTGTGGTCATCAGGTTTCAACTGGCTATTTATTGTGCGTTGCAGAGATACTGGTTTCAGTCTGGTCATGATTGAAAACATTCAACTTCAGAACAATCGCGAAAATAGTGAAAATTGGCAATAATAATTGAAATTGATAATGATAATTGCATAGATTTTTTTTTATATACAATAAACAGCACCTCAATCCATGTTTAGTGCGATTGCACCGTTTTGTTCGGTAGTCTCTGCGTTTCATTTATGAAGCGGTGGAGGCCGTGGACGTGGTGCAGACGTTGGATGCGGTGGATGCAGTGATATACGTCAGTACTATGGAACTTTTACCTTCAATGTGATTTGCTGTTCTTTTTCCAGTTTTGCAGTGCTGTTTTGCGCATATGTTGTTCCAACAAAAAAGACATGAGCTATCGATATTCCTGCTAAATAGCAATGAGAACTCGTCATACTTCTCAAAGCATACCACTCAGAAAATTCTATTCATTCCGCATTCGTTCTTCTAAAGATCGAAGCGTGACGCAGATGAGCATATAAGAGATCATTACCATAACTTCCCGATGGAATAACATCTGAGGGGTATGTGTTGTGTCGTCCAGTGGTCAGTGGATTGCTGAACGCCTGCTCTATCATATGATGATCGTTCAATATGATAAGGACCCTTTTTCCGAGCCGAAGTGAGAATATCTTTCCGTATTTTACAGCGAGTTTGTCATACAATTTTTGCTGGTCAATACTTCTGATTGGCATCATCAGCAAGTGTCCAATGATTGGCAACCCCCACGGACCTGGAAACACAATGACAGATAAATAACGCAAATGTCATTTCAGTATTATACAGGGTGATTCAGTAGAGCCGCCCCAAAATTGAAATGTTTAAATCTTGTAAACCTTTCTTCGGAGCATGTTGGTGCCAGCAAATAATTTGTTCGCCTTCGTGTGGGGTATCATAAAATGTCGATGATTTTTTCTTAGTTCACCCATTCATGCCAATTCTTGAAGGGTTGGTTTCGGGTGATCTCAATAACTCTTTGACCGTTCTTCGGAGATGTGAGGTTTAAATTACAAAGTTGTAATGCCTGTTCCTACGAACCCGTTTGGGATGGTTTCATCCCCCCGCACCCCTCTGTTTTCTTATAAGGGTGGTTTTTTGCTGTGTCACTTCTGTCCGGCCAAATTAAACGCGAGTTATCGCAAAATGTCAATGGAGTGATAAAAATGAGCTAACAAGTGAAAAAATTGGGGTGCGAGTCGCGGCTACCGTTCCCCATGGGTAAAAGCAAAAATAACAGAATAACCAAACAACCCCTTTAAGGAAGATCGCTGTAACTCCTTAACGGTTTGTCATGGAACTTTGGTTCAAATTACAAAGTTATTGTCCATGCTCCACCGAAACCGATCGTGAAGTTTTCACCCCTCCGAAATATGCTTGTTTCATGCTAGGGATGGTTTGCCGAAAAACAACCCCTCGTGTTTTCACCGTAAAGGTGTGGGCTTGGACAAAAGAAACCGGCATTTTTAAAAAGTGCCATCGATGGCGATACAATCACTTCCAACAGCAACATTCTCTGACAAGCATGTCGCGAGAAATGAATATCTCAATTTTGGGGCGGCTCTACTGAATCACCCTGTATACAGGGTGGTCCAGAAGTCACGCACCAATGCGACCACTACACTCGATTTTAGATTCTCGGTTTTTTTCCGGTTGTGTTGTGACGTATGGCGGCTGCAGCTTGCGGCGCAGCGTCGCTGGAGTTCCGCTGACGACCATCGGTGTTCAGTGCGTTTTGGGCATCCACAAACGCTGGAACGCCATACGCAACATCCCCTTAAACTCAATGCCTGGGCAGGAATTCTCGGCCGTCATATCATCGGACCTTTTAAATTGAGGGCAATCTCAACGGGCCCATGTACCGGGACCTGCTGAAGCATGACATCTGTCCAGCATTGTCAGACATCCTGCAGCATCCGACACACGCGCCGCCCGTGGCAACGCCGCATCCGGTGGATCATGTTGTGTTTCCACACGATGGTGCCCGCTCACTGCGCCGCCGTCGTCAGAGAATTTTTTGGCGGTTACTTCCCCCACCGGTGGGTTGGCCGGCGAAGAAGTGGAGAGTGGCCGGCCCGTTCTTCGGACCTGTCCCCACTTGACTTCTCCCTTTGGGGGCACCTGAAGTTCCGGGTGTATGCCACGCAACTGAATAACATCGACGACTTCAGACAGCGAATCTCTGATGAATGATCCCTGATTACACGGGGCGAACTTTTGCCCAGCCTGCTCGCTTTCGAACATCGTCTGTATGAATGCCAAACACAAGATGTCGGCCAATTCAAGCAATTGCACTGAAGCAACAAGGAAAATGAGGAGCGGAAGGGACACAACAAACTTAACTCAACAAAAACAAAGACCATCATTGGTGCGTGACTTATGGACCACCCTGTTGTATATACCTGTTGTGGAACCTGTTGTACCTGTTGTGCCTGTTGTACCTGTTGTGGTACCTGTTGTGGAACCCTGTTGTATATACTCACAGAAAGATTTCATATTGGCGTCGGATCTTGAATCAATATGTAACTGGTGCGACAGGTGGGATATGAAAATAAACGTGAGCATGTCCAAAGTCCTCCCATTTGGAAACCACGCAGGCCAATTTTCCTATGCTGTTGGAGGTACTCTTCTCGAGGTTGTCAAACGCTTCAAATATCTCGGGGTCACCTTCTCAAGCGACTTTAGTTGGTCACCACACATAAATGAGATGGTAAAAAAGGCTTCTTCAACCGTAGTTTATATTATGCGTGACATTTCCAGTGCCACTGCTGACCGAAAAAAGCGCGCCTATGTCACATTAGTTTTGCCAATCCTTGAATATGCTTCTGCAGTGTGGAACCCTTCAAAAGTATCTGACATTCAGGCAATTGAAAGTGTTCAGCGTCGGGCCGCTCGTGTTACGTAACTGGCACCTATGATCGTTTCGCCAGTGTCACTGCTCTTCTCTCGCATCTTGAACTCCCGACCTTGGCTAGTAGACGTCGTGCCCACTGCCTAGCTTGTTTCGAGATGTTGGTGAAGTTGACTTTCCCTTGCCGT
>JASGXE010005379.1:0-22290 GCA_030068105.1 Sinentomon sp. SZTP_YWyxl
AATAGCTTTATTCCATTCCTTTTTGGTTAGAAAAATCTACTGACTCGCAGTGACGTCATTTCTATGTTAACATGAAAATAAAGTGCCAAGTTTCACGAGAAATGTAGTTTTGTGTTTTTGGTCATTTCGATTTGTGAGTGTTTGCTCTTCCAGAACGTTTCACATGTGGATGCCAGCTGTGACCCGAACATTTGTATCATAGCGGACAGGAACTCAGCCTTGATAACACCGGAGATAGTAACTCACCAAAATTCGTCCAAATGAATACTTTTAGACAGTGCTTAGGTGCTTACTTGGGTGACAATTCTTTCCGTCAGGTTTTAGTGCCTCGCAAACATGGATTGTGAAAGACAATTTTTTCATTCGGAATTGACCGACCAACATATTAAATATCACATTCAATGGAAACACAAAAAATACGATCAGTCTTGATACGAAATATTGCGGATTCGAAGCATTGGTGCGAAGTATCAATAGGTACTTCTCATCAGAAAGGTGAGCTCAAATAGCTGATAGCTCACCCAAAGACAGATAGTTATCCTGCATGCAGAAAGGTTCCTCAGTCCTCACCCTTGCTGATATGGGAAATCTCAATTTTTTACGAGATTTTCTCAATGCCAGTCGTTCCTGATAGCAGTTGTCCATTTTTGTGAGCTTATTGCGGACGCACGGATCCTGTTTACGCAAGTGGGTAATATCTCTTATCCTACAGCAGACATCAGTCCTTGTATTCGTACGTGGGCAACGATCCAAGACCATAGAAAAGAATTATTCCACAGGAAAACAAATTCGGAGACAGACTTCCAGAAGCTAAGTTTCATGAGGTGGGGACTTGGGGTCACTAAATACATTGTGATTGCTCATCCCTGCGCCTCAGTGAGAAAATAATCTTGCTGTCAAACGTTTTCCAAGTACATTTTAATGTAAAAACTCGTACAAAAGCATTTGTAAAGCAAATAATTCAAGGATGCAACAATGTTCGTCGCCTGCGACTTTAATAATTTGGCACTGCACAAGTGAACAGTGCACACGCTAAACGAAATAGCAGGATTTTGTAACGGCTATCCCATTTCATTTCACTGCTTGTTCCTTAACTTGCTGGGCCAGGTATAATGGTCTTACGGTAACTTGGCACTGCCCGAGACATTCAGTGGCATTTCGGAGGGTACATTTAGCAGCTTGTTACTTTAGCACGTCATCAGGATATAGCTTGCAGTTTTGCATTTGTGAAGTAATAAGGTGCGGAACAATTGATATTTGGCCGGGGGAACAGAAGTGGTCCGACTGCTATTTGGTCCAACCGTAACCTGGTCCTATACCGTAATCTGGTCCTACCGTAATCTGGTCCTACTTTTTCTTTGCGCCCCGAAAAAATTCGATCCAAATTTCATTCGATCCAGTTAACAGTAGGACCAAGTTACGGTAGGACCTGGTTACGGTAGGACCAGGTTACGGTAGGACTAAAAATGAGTAGGACCAGGTTACGGTAGGACCAGGTAGCAGTAGGACCAGTTCCTACGACCCATTTGGCCGACGTTCGCATTTTCCTATAACGTTTTTATGCAGACATTTTTTGCTCCTCTCGGAATGTTTAAAACCGTCTCAACGCAGTTTTACCCGACTCCGAATATTATTACATTCAACAAACTCTTGAAGACACCGGAAAAGATGTCGTCAAAAACGCATTGTGTGATCACATCATAACATGCCAGTCAGCTAAAAGACAGTCGACGGGAGAGTAGGGATTGAGACACCTTAAAACATGACGTCGACAAAAACCGCTTCGTGTGACCACACCCTATAAACATGCCGATGTCAGCTGCAAGGCATTCGACGGAGGTCGCAGATTATCCGCGAGTGTAGGATGTGGTCAGGTCCTGTTCCAAGCATAAAATCACCATGGCCGAAAGAGCTAATCTGGTGAATGTTTAGCAGATTCGGAAGTTCGTTGGCTGCTCTCAGCACAGCCTGAAAAAAGTAAAAATAAAAGTCGTTAAATAAGCGTTCTGATTTGAAAAAATTGTTTATACGCAGGATATAAACTGTGTCTTTATTAAGTTCAGCTTAGGTTGACAATTCCGTTGACAAGTTGTCACAGGCTGCCAACGTTTTTGAACACATCCCGAAATAAAACTTGTGTGTACCACGCAAAACTTCCGGAATCTCGCCGCACCTAACTTGAACACATAAGGAAGGCTGCATGTGGTGCAGTTTACAGAACGCCTGAACCACCGGGACCACCGGAACCACCGGCGACGGTTACCACCGGGGGCACCTTTACCTCTCACTCTGTATGCAATATGCACACAGAATTGTTACCCCAAATACAAATACGGAAAGGTTATGCACCTTTGAAACAGCCGCCGACTGAAGGTTACCCCATCGGGGTATACGGTAGCGGCTCGTTGTGGGAAAACCACTTCCGGTGGCTCCGTGAATTTGAGGTTCGGGTAATAACTCCGGTGGTTTGGGTGGCTCCAGGGGTTCGGGTGGTTCCGGTGGTTCAGGTGGGGCGGCACTGTTACGCATATCACATTCCTGATTTCCGCGTGAGAGTACCGCTGATTGGACGAGCAAAGCCACTCCATTATTTTTCCTGCTCAGGAAACCCACAAATTGCGAAAACATAATTTCTTGACAATACGAATTTGCACACTTTTCAGCAAATCTACCTCTTCCAGAACGAGTGAGTCCTGTCCACCGTGATAGATCGAGACTGGAATAGTTGTCCTGCTGACATTGTATTCCACTGGGTTGGGTTGCCCATATGCTAGCATGTTCCCTTCTTCCGAAAAATCGAACGACTGAAGTTTTCCTAAAAAAATAGAAACATTTCGGATAGCTCAGAGCTCGGATGAGCAGCATGTCAAGAAAGGTATTCGGGATGTGCAGTGTTTTGCAAAAAACGTTTTCACATACAAAGCGTTTCGCAAGTTAACGCTTGCATGGAGAAATCCTCTTCTCGCTACAATCCCAAAAATTTGATTGACACGTTTCATGAAGTACGTTGCTCCAATTGAATGGAAAATAGCGATGGCAGCTTGCTGAAGAGGCTGTTTTATGCTTGACTATAGGCAAATACTACTCAGACATTCAAAATACGCGGGCCATAGGAGATTTTTGTCAGGCTTTTGAAGCACGGGGCAATGTTGTTCCCCATCTCGTTAGCGCTGTTAAATGCATTGCTTCATGTAATGTGTTTTGCGGCGCATACGAAATGGGGAATTACATTGCGCCGTGCTTTCAAAAGTCGCCTATGGCCCGCGTATTCAGAATGGATCCGTATAAAGTGAACCTGCTATTTTGATGGCAAAATTACGCAGCTCTGTTCAAGCCAGAGTAAACACACCTGACTCTGCTGTTCTTGTGGAACGTTACATGTATTGGCATGATCATTTCCATTCGCAAAATAATTGTCACAAACTTATTGGTCCAGATGGGATGATAACGAACCAAGAATCACTATGCAGCCAAGCACAAACAATGCTGTTAAAATTTGTCCCATCTGGACCAATACGTGGGACAATTATTTTGCAAATTACAATCATAATCTGCCAATATATCTCTTCTTCAAGAATGTGAAACGTCTTTTGCAAATGCATCATCTCCCATTCCCTCAGGATATGTGAAACGTTTTTGTAACATCCTGTACCATTTGGTACGTCTTCTTTTCCGCAGCACGAATAACACTAAAGCCTTTAGATTAGCTGGATTCAGCTGATATAGATCCATAGCCATAGCTAGATCCATAGCCTGCTGGATGCAGGAAGGTATCGTTGGTAGAACATGCGTATAGTGACGGCGGAATCAATATACTCACATTGTATTTTTCCCATTTAACTGTTGCCTCCGAAACGTTTTTCTATTTACTCTTATGCAGGCGGTAGAAATTAATGTGGCAGATTTCAACGGAACTTTCGAGAGATATCAGATTTTGACCTCGGTTACAAAAAAGGATCTTTCATTTCTGCAGCTTGGAGCATTTGCTAAAATCTGAACGGTCGAAATTTTTTTTACATGTATGAGTACATTAATTCCGCCGCCGCTATACACAAACTGATACACAAAATGGCTCCGCACAATCCTCGATGTGGTCTGCCCGTTAAAAAAAGCCATAGAAACTGCAAAAATATTTCTTGTTCATTCAGGAAGCAACTCTGACGCCCTATTGCGTTGACAAGATGTAAGAATTTATCACGAATGTGATCCGATGACACTTCTCTGAATTAAAATTTACGAATTTTTTTCCAAAGTTCCAGAAATTATAAATCCTTCAATAGGCGGACTGTCCATGACATATTTGCAATAAAAAAAGGAGAACGAGAAAACAGACAAACGACACAGCAGCTAAATTTCGAACATACCTGAGAAAACCATTTGGCTCAAATGGAGGAATGTCAGATCAGAAGTTCCTCCTGGGAAATGTGCAAATAGCTCTGAGAGCTTCGTCTGTTGAAAATAAAAGAATGTGATAAAAAAATAAATCATTTAGGCTGCAGTTTTATAGAAGATTTTTTTGACATGATGAAATTAAAAAAATTAAAGATAGTTCTCTTTCTGAACAGGTGCATGGGTCGCCAATCCTTCATTTGGAACTTGCTGTCTTCTTCGCAGAATAGCCTGAACACGATTCAGTTGAGAATTTTAAACGTCCACTAATTTTGCAGGGAAGATTATTTGACATTCGCAAAGATTCTGCCCTTCACATGATTTGTATTATGGGTGCCAAGTCAATCAAAAATGGAAAATTTCAGTGGAATGTCGCTTTTAAGACTTACCTATTCAACATGAGAAAGTTTCTATGATATGTGTGCTGTCTCACGTGAGGAGAGAGTGTCAGGAAATGTGGAGGTTGCACTACTTTGTAAAGCGTTATACTCGTGGCCTGTACCATGCTCCCAACGGATGGTGAGCTCAGTCCTGTCGACTGTGGATTCCCATAGTCCACTTGCCGAAATATCCCACCAAAACCTTCGACTTCTTTTACTCGTTGAGACAGATCAAAATCCGTGGGTTCCTGCTTTCAATCTGTGTTGGTCGACTTTATTCACGGTCGAAGAAAAATCAAGCATCTTGTTTGCATTTTTTTTATATCTAACAGCAAATAATTTTGTTATAGCGCATTATTTACTTTGCGTTTCCGGAGTTTGCTGATTTACGGCATTTTTTGTGCTTTTAGGTGCATAACTAATCAGAATTCATTGGTGGTAACAAAGTTAGAAACAGAAATACGTAGCTTAGCAAAAGTCCTCAAACACAGGCGATATTTTAAAGTACTGGTTAACACAGGGGCCATCTAATCTCAACAGGCCTTGGTGCAACTTCACGCATTACACAGCCTGTAATGATGTTTTGCGGCACATGCTGCAATTGATTTTAAATGGCGCCTGAGTTAATAACGAACTCCTATGTTTGAAGACTTTTGATGAGGAGTGTAGGTATATGGGGAAAATGGGAAATTTCAAAAAATAGGAAATCAAAAAAGGAAAGAAATATTTAGTTTGATTGCAGCATTGCACTCGCCTTATGGACAATTTGATTTTATTGATTTTTATTCATTCGTAATTTTGAAATTACATTATTAAAGGCTCAATATCTTCTCACCGCATTTGTGGGATGGCCACTGAATCCGCCAATGACGTAATAAATCATCTTGCAGAGCAGTTGTGTGAGTTCATTCTGGCAGACTAAACTTGCCACCTTTCTTTGCAAAAGTGAGTTGGGCAGCATCCGCCGGACGTTCAGCGCAACTGTTCCCCACTAAAAGACAGATTATAATAGGTACAAAAAACGGTTAGTGCAACTCTGAATGCACGCAAAAAACTCTAATCAATAATTAACCTAATGGTTTCTATAATGGTGAAAATGATGACCAAAGCAAACATGCTAATAATGACTTAACTCTATGGGATTTGAGCCCAACCGCGTGGTTCTATTAACTAATTTAATAGGAAAAGTAATTTACATAATTCCATTGGTTCATTTATTTGCCAAGCTAGATGAGATTTCCAGCAGACAGCTATCGTTACCAATCCTGGCCCACTCTCCAATCCTGGCCCACTCCCCAATCCTGGCCCCAATCCTGGCAATCCTGGTGACCGAATATAAATGCACTCATACATGTGTTTTTTCTATTTAACTGTTGCCTCCGAAACTTTTTTTACTCTCTTTCTTCTTAGTGCCCAATTGAGTCAGAGCTGAATAAAAGTGTCAGCATCTGACACTTCGGTTTTTCGTAAAAGGGTATCTTCCAACTATGATACGATGATGGCACTTCCCACGTTGATACGTATGGTATTACCATACTTACCATAAGTATTCCATAAATATCATACGTACCATAAGTATACTTATATGGTTTGGTACGCATGGTACCTATGGTACGTATCTTCCCACTATGGTATACGTATGATGCGATGCAACCACATGGGGCCACTCCAGAATGGCCCCATTGATGGTGAGGAATGCTCATAATTGCGCTGATGTCACAAGAATATGGTGCGAACAGTACCTAGACTTTGAGCTATTCGTTAACCTAAGGTACTGCATAAATACCTTGTTGGATAAAGTGAAGGTTATTAAATATCGCAGCCTTTTTGAAAAGCACTATAGAAAAGCCGAAAAGTCTGTGCAGGTACTCCTGGATCCACTTTTGAGGGCAGAGAATTGATACGTTTTGGATATCTTAGAAAACACCAGCATTCATATAACGCAAGTTATTGCTTTCGTCGCACAAATGTGCTGGCCATGCACTTACCCTGAGTATCTTGGTAAAAGACACAGCGTTCTTCATCAAGAACCCTATTTTGTCAAGATAGATGCCTGGCGCCAACGCAACCATCAGGCCCACTCTTCGGTTGAAGACAGGGTACTGCGAGATGAGGGTGTGCATTGTTCCGCAACTGAGAGAGTGGCAGATGTAGTCAAGTTGTTTGACTCCTGTGTACTTGGATACGTAGTCGAGTTGAGCTGGCAGGTCGAATAGGGCATAATGATCAATACTGAAATGTGAGAGAGCAAAGGCATAAATACACCGTTTATCAAAAGTCTTCGAACATAGGAGTTCATTATTAACTCAGGCGCCATTCAGAATCAATGACAGCATGCGCCGCAAAACATCATGACACTCGTGTGAGGCATGAAGTTGCACCAAAGCCTGTTGAAATTAGATGGGCCGTGTTAACCAGTACTTTAAAATATCGCCTATGTTCGAGGACTTTTTATAAGCTCCGTGTATCATAAGTCGATGATCAACATCCACATTCACAGAAAAAGTTTCGTCACAATGTCAACAAGCCAAACAAAAAAACCAATCAACACAAAAGAAATAAATCTAATAAAACAAATCAAACAAACAAAACCGTCCCTTTGCCCTTTAGGAATCGTGCAATCTCATCTGAGCTTTCATTCGATGCCAAATCATGCATAAAATGCAATAAAAAACAAAAATGCATAAAATGCAAATCATGCAATAAAACAATTCTGAAAATCGGAAAAAGCCTTCAAAAGCAATGTGACCCAGGAGTTACGATAGCTGCACTCTGCAGCCGTCGTTTGGGCTGGTCCATGCACTCACCAACTTGAGAAACGTACAGGAGCTGTATGCATGCAACTCTATGTAGCTCATGTACTCGTACGCTTCTCAAGTTGAGCCCAACGCATCCAAATCATATCCTCAAAGAGTCAACCAAAAGTGAGTCGTATGTCATATGGAAGAAATTTTAAAGGCCTGGCTGATACAGGAGCCATCGAATTTTAACATAGTTTGACACAGCTTGACGTCTTGTACGAGTATCATGTAGTTTTGCGGTGCATATTGCCATTTATTCTAAATGTCGCCTGAACAATACAAGTAGTGGTAGATTGGGAATGTAAATTCAAAGCTAATCTACGAGTACATTCTTTGATTCGAACATCGAAAATGGCGACCATCTCAATCGATGAGGGACGACAAAAGGTCACGAAAAACAAACAAAAAACTGCAACGAATCTCAATTCAGTTGCATTTTGTTTCGCTGTGAGAAATTCCTTGACCATGTGCCCTTTCTATTCCAAGAGCAGCAAAGAATCACCTGTCGATGAAGCTCACAAAAAGCCAATGTTAACCGCGACTAACTTGAAATCCCAATATTCCTCGTCAGAATCTGAGTGTTTCCTGCTCCTTCTTGAATATGTGTTGCCTCTGAAATTTCCCAGCCAAACATCGTAGCAAAGGTCGGCAAGATCGTAAGCTGAAATACGAATAAAACCCATAATCAGGTTTGTACTCGTACATTGGATAATTGTTGTCAAGTTTTAGACAGGGAATGCCAACTGCGAGAAGAGTCAAATCATTGCAGACAAATTTGTCAAAACCTTGTGTCGAATCGGAACTGCACCTATCTATTTGTTTGGATCGAATCAAAATTGCGCCGAATTTTTGCATCGAGCTGGAATTACAACACTCGGTGATAGACATATTTTTGTGTGTCATGGAAAGACATGACATCTGACAGGTTAGCTTAATTTGTTTACATCTCAAACTAACCTAGCCTAACCTTAGATGTCATTCCGATTCGCTCCATTTCTGTGAAGCATTAGTGTTAAATATTTGGAAAATCGAAATTTGCCCCCAGCATTCAAATCGGATAGGCAAATTGTTCGGCCGAAAGTTATGCGTGACGCATAACGCTTGAAATATTTAGGCGCAGAAATTAAAATTACCTGAAATTGTTGGATAATCAAAATTTGCTTGAAATTGTTGGAAAATCGAAATTTGCCCCCAGCATTCAAATCAGGTGGGCAAATCGTTCGGCCGAAAGTTATGCGTGACGCATAACTCCCGAAATATTTAGGCGCAGAAAATGACATTTACTTTTACTGTTGGTAAATCGCAATTTGCCCCTAGAAATCAAATCTGGTAGGCAAATTGTTCGGCAGAAAGTTATGCGTGACGCGTAACGCTTGAAATATTTAGGCGCAGAAATTTTAATTACCTGGGAAATCGAAATTTGCCCCTGGCATTCAAATCGGATAGGCAAATCGTTCCCCGAAAGTTATGCGTAACGCTTGAAATATTTAGGCGCAGAAATTTTAATTACCTTGGGAAATCGAAATTTGCCCCTGGCATTCAAATCGGATAGGCAAATCGTCCCCCGAAAGTTATGCGTGACGCATAACTTCAGAAATATTTAGGCGCAGAAAATGAAATTTACTTTAACTGTTGGTGGAAAATCGCAATTTGCCCCAAGAAATCAAATCAGGTAGGCAAATCGTTCGGCCGAAAGTTGTGCGTGACGCATAACACTAGAAATATTTAGGCGCAGAAATTAAAATTACCTGAAATTCTTGGAAAATCGAAATTTGCCCCGAGCATCCAAATCGGATAGGCAAATCGTTCGGCCGAAAGTTATGCGTGACGCATAACTCCCGAAATATTTAGGCGCACAAAATGAAATTTACTTCAACTGCTGGAAAATCGCGATTTGCCCCAAGAATTCAAATCAGTTAGGCAAATCGTTCGGCCGAAAGTTCTGCGTGACGCATAACGCTTGAAATATTTAGGCGCAGAATAAAATTTTAATTACCTGTGGAAATCGAAATTTGCCCCTGGCATTCAAATCGGATAGGCAAATCGTTCCGCCGAAAGTTATGCGTAACGCTATCGAAATATTTAGGCGCAGAAAATAATTTAATTACCTTGGGAAATCGAAATTTGCCCCTGGCATTCAAATCAGGTAGGCAAATCGTCCGGTCGAAAGTTATGCGTGACGCATAACTCCGGAAATATTTAGGCGCAGAAAATAAAATTCACTTTAACTGTTGGAAAATCGCAATTTGCCCCTAGAATTCAAATCAGGTAGGCAAATCGTCCGGTCGAAAGTTATGCGTGACGCATAACTCCGGAAATATTTAGGCGCAGAAAATAAAATTTAACTGTTGGAAAATCGCAATTTGCCCCTAGAATTCAAATCAGGTAGGCAAATCGTTCGGCCGAAAGTTATGCGTGACGCATAACTCCCGAAATATTTAGGCGCAGAAAATAAAATTTACTTCAACTGTTGGAAAATCGCAATTTGCCCCAAGAATTCAAATCAGGTAGGCAAATCGTTCGGCCGAAAGTTATGCGTGACGCATAACGCTTGAAATATTTAGGCGCAGAAATTAAAATTACCTGAAATGTTTGGAAAATCGAAATTTGCCCCTAGCATTCAATCGGATAGGCAAATCGTTCGGCCGAAAGTTATGCGTGACGCATAACTCCCGAAATATTTAGGCGCAGAAAATGAAATTTTCTGCTGGAATATCGCGATTTGCCCCTAAAAATCAAATCAGGTAGGCAAATCGTTCCCGAAAGTTGTGCGTGACGCATAACGCTTGAAATATTTAGGCGCAGAAAATGAAATTTAATTTAACTGTTGGAAAATAGCAATTTGTCACTGGAATTCAATCGGGTAGGCAAATTGTTCGGCCGAAAGGTGTGCGTGACGCATAACTCCCGAAATATTTATTACAGAAAATGAAATTTGCTTTAACTGTTGGAAAATCGCAATTTGCCCCTAGAATCAGCAATCCTTCGAATCAGAAATAGGCAAATCGTTCGGCCTAAAGTTATGCACGACGCCTAAAATATTTTGGAGCAGGAAATAAAATTTGCTTAAAATAATGCAATGTTCTAAAATTGTGGCAGTTTTGCTCACCCGGGTTGGGAAAGGGTACCTGATAACTTTAACTTGAAATTAAGTGGGACAAATTCACACATGGAAAGCAAACCAGGAACCACTCTGTTGGCAGCGGATCGTGTGTGGTCGAATGCTCAGGTTGCTGCCATCCATTTTGTTGAAACCGCTCTAGATTTTCTTTGGCCCGTCCGCGCATTTGATTAATCAACACGAATTTGGCACTTTTCCATGTAACCGCATGCAAAAGTCCCGAGCCACAAAAAAGGCAAGAAAACACTCTGAACATAGAAAATGGGTTAGGTAAGGTTTGGATAGGTTAGTTAGGCTAGGTTAGGGTAGGTTAGGTTGGCTAGGTTAGGTTAGGTTAGCTTTATTTTGCTTTTTTTGTCCAAGTGCCAAATCGGGACATTGCCGAATTCGCCCATTCGCACATTGCCCAGACCGAGTGTTTAAAATATTTGTCGGCTAACACGACGGAATGTGGATTTGGACGCAAATTTATTATCCTTGTTCGCAGTAGCCGTTTTGAGTTAATTTGGGCTGACTTCACCTGTACCCAACCCACCTGACCATCAACTATCCTCTACCCTAACCTCTCTTCCAACCCAACCTATCTCACCCAAATAGAAAATGTAAAAACGAGTAAGTGGAGCGGCGGTGGGATTTATGTACAATATGTAAAAAGTTGCGACTGTTCTGATTTTGGAAAAAAATGTCATGCTGCAGAAATTGAAGATCCTCTATTTTTACCGAGGTCGAAATCTGACATGTCCAGAAAGTTCCCTTGAAATCTGACGCTTTAATTTCTACCGCCTGCACTAGAGCAAAAAGAACGAAAAAACGTTTCGGAAGCAACAGTTAAATGGGAAAAACACATGTGTCCGTACATCAATTACGCCTCCACAACACTCATAAATGTTGATTAGCGCCAGGGCCCATCTCATCCAACTGCTCCTGCGAATCAATAATCGGTATCGTTGTTGTTCAAATTGCATCCCCACAATACCGCCTTTGGCTCAGGTGGCTTTTTATACCAAGGTTTTTTATACTAGTGCCTGTAGCTTAAACTGGGTCACATTCATTCAGTCAACGACATGGACGAGTCCAAAATGTCACTCCAGTGGCGAGGGACCCGAAGGAAATTCGTTCTCAAGTCGAATGGACTCAAGTCAATGAAGTGAAATTTTGAACAATTCGATGGAAATTTAGAATTTCCCTTGTGTTTCGAACACGGTCTATTATTTGGCATCACCTAGTTTTATTCCCTGGGCTTCACAAATAAGCCGACACACGAATTAAGCATCATTGACACCTCATTTGAAGAGGAGGAAGTATAACAATCATTGAAACACCAACCTAAAGTTCCGGCAACAACCCAGTCTGCAGAGCTTCCAAGCAAGCCGTGCTGAAGAAATACGATCTTTTTCTTCAACCCTTGCTCCTCGTGACATTCATAGCGGCTGATGGTCGCATTGGATGCTCGCCTCCTCGTCTGGTCTGGAATTTTCAGTCCATTCAGCCGATGAAGGGTTAGCAAGTAGCCATCATGAGTTTGAGTTGTGTGCTCTTCGAATGGGTATCCTCGCTTCCTTATTATATCTGGCTGGTAATAGAGAATATAACAAATAGATTAAGTACGTAAAAGCAAATTGAAGGATCAGAAAACAGGGTGTCTTGCACTTTTGAAGCATCTAAGGTATTCTGATGATAAAAAACAGAGGCACAGGACGGAGGCCATCCGTATTTCGCGCGCTACCCAAAATGGCCTCCATGATGATAAAAGCTCAAAATTTTCAAATGGCCGATCAAAACATGTGGCCAACCGAATTGAGATCCTCCCCACTCCTTACTCCACAGGAAGACACGAACTGAGAGAGCTGCTCACTCTTCTTTGAAACACAGCGAAACTTTGATTTATATCCTGAATCGACAGTTTTCGATTGGACTATCATTGTCGCAAGAATACTGGATTCCCTCCAAGCACACTTGAGAGCACACTCAGTTTGTATCTTCAGGTCGATAGCATGCTCATTTCGAGACATCCGAAATAAAACTCTTTATTTCTTTCGGAATCATCAGCCAAGCAGAGGAGCAGCCTTGGTATGCATTTTCTGTCACAAGTTTCTATTTCCATCAAGGTCTTGGGAAACTTTGGCTTTTCGCTGGCACGAACGAGCAGAGCCGCAGACCCATTTTGGCTGTTGACTGCGATGTGCTTGGCTGAAATCATGCGAGGCGATTCACAAACACCGAAACCGAACCGAAAAGTCGAACCGAAAAAAAAACTCTTCTTTTTTTTGCATGGGTCTTCTGCTCATCGTGGCTAAGGGATAAAAATTGTACAGCTTTACCGCAAATTTGGAGCTAGTGTTTTTGTGAATCACATATGCATGTCTCATAAAGCAACAGGTTCTAACGTTTATGTGCAGTTTCGACGCCACGAGATCGCACCAACAATAAATGAATACGTGCCAGCTTATTGGGACCCAATTCTGTTCTCTCTATCTTAAAGCTCTTGACAGAGTGCAGAATCAAGGCCGGATTTGATCCGTTATAGTTTTCCCCTCACTTCGGCAAATAGACGCAGTGAAGGAGTATTTTTGCAATTTTTTGTCACAATATCAAAAAAGTTTCTATATACGAGCAAAAATGTATAACCACAAAAATCAAGTTACTCTATAAATCAAAGGATGCAAGAATGACATAAAAAAACTCACGACGAGCAAGAACAGATCGGAATCCTCTTGTCTGTCTGAGATATCCTTGGAGTAACTGACTTCCGAAAGATCCTTGATCCAAGGACGCAAGTGAAATTCATTGACAACGATGCTTCCGAAAATGTAGGCAGAAAAAATGAACAGGCTATCAAGCAGTGATACGACTGACCATCGACCTGCTTGAGGTTTCATTTAATTGAGCCAAAATCGTCGGATTGGCTTTCCAGACTGCACATACCCATCCAAGTTACGGAGATGTCAGTAACGTATGCAGAAACTCGAAACGAGAAGTAGAAGAAATAAATAAAGCCTGGCATGAAGTGTCAAAAATAAATAAACCATGCTGGGGGGGAATTTTTTATGCTGGAATTTCACGAATGGACGTGCCATAGACTTTTGTGTTCAGCAAGCGATGGGTTTTCGGTGACCCATCAAATTGCACAAAATTCTTATTTCTTTGCCATTGTGAACTCTCAGAAATCGGTTGTTACAGATTTTTTACGACTTCCACGATTGTGCACTGCACTTGCTAAGCTTGCTGACGAACGCCGTGGATGGGTTGTCTGCAGACAGTTGTCTGCAGGTCTGCAGACAATTTATTGATGCAGACACTGCGTGTTGATCCACAGTAAGCTGACCGATATCATGTCTACAGCAGACATTCGAATGTTTCACGTGTTGATCTTACTGGCATCCGGTAACAAGTGTCGTGCAGGAAGGAGGATTTTTACTGTGTTGACTGTGTTTGCTGGCTAACAGGCTGAAACAGGAGTTTGCAGACATTCAGATATTTTGCAGGCTCATCTGGCTTCCACCCCTCCTTAGATGGGGTGTTCTGCGAACAACCGCCTCATTGAAGTTGCAAGCAGTTTTTTGACTCAGCTGTCCCGCTTTTGGCTGCAAGCACCACCCGTCACCCATTCACTCAGAATTTGACACTTTGTACAAGTGCACCGCTCACTTTCTGTCTCATCGCGAAGAGACTCACCTCGCGCCTTTCACAAAGCGACGTGTTGCCAACACACTCAATCCGCACCACGCCGCATCGATGGTGATGCATTTGGTCGCGCTTTCCTTTCGCACCGACAGTCTTTCATCGAGTGGGGGAGGCATCACACTGGCCGCCTCCTCTGAGGTCACTGCGAGTCGATCGTTCATGCGAGTCGCCACCGTGTGTTAAGATTATGATTGAAGTGAATCAATAAATACATTGTACGAAACGTGGGTACAGTGAACAACAAAAATATCAACAATTCTGGGGCTTTTCGACTTCCGAAAAAGAAAAATATCCGAAACTCCAAAGAATGCCATTCGCTCATCCACCGCCGCAAAAATCACTGCGGACAGAACAGCATTGAACAGTCATTCGGTGGAACAGGGAGAAATTTGTAAGAGGGTTTTTGGGGGCTATTGACATTTGTTTTCAACACTGGGAAGAAGACCATCTGGGTCGCGTTTTTACTAACCCTGCCGCAACTTTGGATGGCAGAGAGCGTTTTATGCAAGAATGCTCGGTTGAGGCCCTGTTCTCGCAAGAAAAAAACAATTTTTGACACTTTGAGCTTCTGAACCTATAGCCTAACTCTGTTCCCTCGCGGAAAAAATGCTCGTTGGGGGCCCCGGCTTGCCAACTAAAGTTGCGGTAGGGTTTAATTTTTAATTTAATTTTAATTTAATTTACACTCAATACTGTCCCAAAGAATTTTGGGGGCAGGGAGCACACACCGCTCCAGAGTACAAGCACATCCGTTTAAAGCAACATCGTCAAATAGAGTTAAAACAAAGCAAAACAAAAAGGTCTCCAAGTAAAAAAAGCATGAGAAATCGCTCCCGTTTCAGTGATGCACGTAACTTAAATGAGGGGGAGAGAAATCCAAAAAGTCTCTTTTTGGGGAGGAAGTGCCTCAGGAGTGCTTTGGGATCAACCGAGATGGGGCGTCAAGGGAATTCCATTCTCTTATTGTTTTTGGAAAAAATGAATTCAGAAGAAAATTGTGTCTGGGTGTTGGATATGAAAAACAAAACCCGTGGTCGGAACGGCGTTGAACTGACTTTCGGCAATAGCAGAAAGGAAGCGGAACAGGGCATTTTTGGAAAACGAGGTCAGAAAAAATTTTGAGCCGGCGGTTACGTCGTCTGTCACGAAGGGGTTCAAGTTGTAGGTCTGATAGGATAGCTGACACAGAGGCACAGCGACGGAAGTTCCCGGAGATAACTCTAGCAGCACGTCTCTGGGTACTTTCTAAAAGATGAATCTCGGAAGCAAGCATCGGGTCCCATGCTGCGCACGCGTATTCCAGCACTGGTAGCACAAAGGACACATAGGCCTTTCTTCTAGCTGCAGGAGTCGAATACTTAAGATTCCTTTGGATGAAGCCGACAAGTCGACTCGCTCTTAAGGCAGTCGACCGAATATGGTCGCCCCAACTGAGGTCGGCTCTAAGGATTACTCCTAAGTATTTATAGGCGGGAACGCTTTCTAATGGAGTCCCAGTTAGACAATAGCAGGGAATCACGTACGGGGGAGGATTAACAGCTCGGGAAAAGGACATTGTTTTGCATTTGTCAGGATTCAGTCTCATTCCCCAGGTGTCGCACCATTCAGAAATGTGGCAAAGATCGTCAGACAGTGTTTTGACATCAGAGATTCTGTGATCGCTCTGTAAATCACGATATCATCGGCGAATAGGCGAATGCAAGATACCAGACCCTCAGTTAAGTCATTCACGTAAATTAAGAAAAGAATCGGACCAAGTACGCTACCCTGTGGGACCCCTGAAGAGACAGGGCGAGGTGTAGAGAGTAATCCATTTACGGACACTTGCTGGGTGCGATGAGAAAGGAATGATGAAACCAATTGTACAGTTACAGCTGGGAAATTTAGGGAAATGAGTTTGTTTATCAATTTGTCGTGTGGCACGAGGTCAAAGGCTTTAGAGAAATCAAGAAATATTGCATGCACTGGGTGACCCGCATCGAGCGATCTGGAAACATCATCGATTAGATAGATAAGCTGCAATTCGCAGGACAAGTTTTTCCGAAAACCGAACTGATTTGTGTGCAAGATGTTGTTCTCAGCAATATGACTTAAAAGGTGGCTAACGAGTACTTTCTCAAACAGTTTAGAAGCAATACAGGTCAACGAAATTGGGCGATAACTAGACGGCAAATCATTAGGCATGCCCTTTTTTGGTATTGGAATGACAATGGCCTTTTTCCAGTCACAGGGAAAGCATCTCTCTGCAGTTATTTGCCGGAAAAGATGAGTGAACACGGAAGCCACCGAGGGTGCCAGCTCTTTCAGTATCTTTGCCGGAATACCGTCAGGGCCAGCTCCTTTTTTAGGGGAAAGTGATTGGAGAAGCTTAAGAACACCTGCATAGGATATCAGTAAACGGTCAGGTTGGCCAGGTGGATCAGTACGAATACTTGTTGCAACTTCAGAAGTCGGAGGTTGGGATGGAGAGAAAACACTACAGAAAAAACTATTAAGCATTTCTGATAATTCAAGGGGGTCGGTAATATTATCGCCTGAGTCATTTGTCAACATTTTCAGGTGGGTTTGGTCATTCTTTAGGGATTTGATGTACCCCCAGAAGCCCTGGCAGTGTTGGCTGGAGAGAGCGGTGTCAATGAAACTACTAAATAATTGAGAGTTAAGCTGTGCGCATTCTCTGGCCAGAAGCTCATAGGATAAAATGTCATCATGCATGCCGGACTTTTTAGCACGAGCGTGAGCCAGTCGCTTTTTGGCGAAAAGTTTCTTTAGCTTGCAATTTACCCAGGGAAACTTGGCCTTGTGTGTAACTTTACGAGGTGGTATCAGACTCAGAATAGAAAGAAGCGTGTTTTTGATAACGAACCACAGGCCTTCAGCATTTAGAGAGCATGGGAATGGAAAAGAGAAAAACGGGTTCGATTTCAAAACAAGGTTCAATTTAGTCCAGTTGACCATGCGAAAATTTCGAATAGTTGGTCCCGTCTGTTTAGGAAGCTGATCCCTACTCTTATTGTCCTGCCATTGTAACACAACAGCGTCATGATCAGAAATACCTGGAACAACAGAAACAGAAAAGCAAGGGGAGTCAAAGTTGCACAGAGCAACATCAAGAATCGAGGAGCAGCGTTCGGTGGATCTGGTGGGAAGGTGAACAAGTTGGTTCAATGAAAATGTCAAAACAAGTTCCTCGAAGAATTTGTCATTTGACGAATATAGAGCCGGAGGAATTACGGTTTTAAGGGGTCGATCCATAGGGCAAAGTACTCCTTGGGCATTCGGTGCGTTAAAATCACCACAAATCATGACTTTTTCGTTGGCAGCTACTCGGGCGCAAAGAGAGTCATACAAATCATCGAAAATTTTGCTGCTTCGTGGGAGACCAGGAGGCAGATAAATCGCAGCAAGTGACAGGGTAAAATAACTACAGATCCTAATAGAACACCAAACGATCTCGAGGTCGCTAGAGACAGTTTTGCGATTTTCGACCAAAGAACTGTCTAGGGAAGAATGGATGGCGAGAAGAACACCCCCACCACGTGAATTGAAAGGGCGGTCTTTCCGGTTTGTAAACTGGCATTCGGGACAGATCAGAATTTTACTTTCTTGCTCATCATGCAATCATTTTCGTTTAATACGCAATGTTGTTCACTGTATTGACGCTTGCATTTTTCCCCAATCACCTGCACTTTCTTGCAAGACCGACCAGGATCAGTTATAACCTTTTGTTCTTGAAGCGGCTGCAAACCATCTTCATGCTCCTGCAATGAAACTGGAAGTCCTCGCTCCACTTTAAAACGGGAGATGTCGCTGAAGAAAGACACGCATATCTTGTTGTATATTCTTGTCATGCTGAGAAAATTGATACCACTTTTATAAATGTAATGATCATGCGTTGTGTACAGGATAAAACCAGATACCTCAAACACGGAAAATGGACACTCAAAACTCTGTGAAAATTCTTGTCTTCGGTTCCTCGCTTGTCCAATCGGTCCACCGTCTCAATTTGAAAAAAAAGTGAAATACAAAATGCAATTTTGTGACGAAAAATTGGATGACCACTTGTGGAACAAACTCAGATTTCGCATTGAGAAGAAATTTTTGTCATGTGAAAATTTTGCACTGTATAAGCATCCTACTCGTATATAGACGTAATCCATGCACTCGTTTTTTTTCTAAAAGTCTTAAAGAAGGAAACGAACACGTTGAGGAAAGATACACAGATCTCCCAGGCAGGTTCTTCCAATCCGAACTTCACAAAACAAGTAGAAACGTTCGGAAAATAGTAGAACGTCTTTTGGGGACCAGGGAGCAAATGCCCCTGTTTCTGAACAACTGAGGTGGGCTTGCCCCTCACTGCCCTTGGTCTGTGCTTTCGGCTTGCCGTAGTGGCAAATCTGACCTCTCTACCACCAATATTGCAGTCATCCAAAATTTCGTCCGTTAATTGGGTTTTGTGCCCCACAAAACCCCACCAGGATATTTTCCTCATGGTACCCTGTTGAGGTTCAGCCTTAGACTTCGATTGATTGCTGCTAACTGGGCTCCACCCTGATCCTCATTTAACAGGATATTTTCCTCATGGAACCCTGTTGAGGTTCAGCCTTAGACTTCGATTGATTGCCGCTAACTGGGCTCCACCCTGATCCTCATTTAACAGGATATTTTCCTCATGGAATCCTGTTGAGGTTCAGCCTTAGACTTCGAATGATTGCTGCTAACTGGTTGATTGCTGCTAACTGGGCTCCACCCTGATCCTCATTGAACAGGATATTTTCCTCATGGAACCCTGTTGAGGTTCAGCCTTAGACTTCGATCGATTGCTTCTAACTGGGCTCCACCCTGATCCTCATTTAACAGGATATTTTCCTCATGGAACCCTGTTGAGGTTCAGCCTTAGACTTCGATTGATTGCTGCTAACTGGTTGATTGCTGCTAACTGGGCTCCACCCTGATCCTCATTTAACAGGATATTTTCCACATGGAACCCTGTTGAGGTTCAGCCTTAGACTTCGATCGATTGCTGCTAACTGGTTGATTGCTGCTAACTGGGCTCCACCCTGATCCTCATTGAACAGGATATTTTCCTCATGGAACCCTGTTGAGGTTCAGCCTTAGACTTCGATCGATTGCTTCTAACTGGGCTCCACCCTGATCCTCATTTAACAGGATATTTTCCTCATGGAACCCTGTTGAGGTTCAGCCTTAGACTTCGATTGATTGCTGCTAACTGGGCTCCACCCTGATCCTCATTTAACAGGATATTTTCCCCATGGAACCCTGTTGAGGTTCAGCCTTAGACTTCGATTGATTGCTGCTAACTGGTTGATTGCTGCTAACTGGGCTCCACCCTGATCCTCATTTAACAGGATATTTTCCTCATGGAACCCTGTTGAGGTTCAGCCTTAGACTTCGATCGATTGCTGCTAACTGGGCTCCACCCTGATCCTCATTTAACAGGATATTTTCCTCATGGAACCCTGTTGAGGTTCAGCCTTAGACTTCGATTGATTGCTGCTAACTGGTTGATTGCTGCTAACTGGGCTCACCCTGATCCTCATTTAACAGGATATTTTCCTCATGGAACCCTGTTGAGGTTCAGCCTTAGACTTCGATCGATTGCTTCTAACTGGGCTCCACCCTGATCCTCATTTAACAGTAAAACTTCCGTTGAAAAGACATAAAGACATAAGATGGTCTCCCCTCGTCAAAAATCGTGATGAGAGAGAACGACACGACACAGAATACACGGATCGCAGGCCAGTGGCCCGTTGTCCCAATCAGAAATTTATGCGAAAAGGCAGGGAATATGCGGCAAATGCGATGCCATGGAATCGGAATCGATGAGACACATCTCGTAGATCGCAGGCAGGTTGTTCCGATCCGAAATTCACGTGCCAAGAGGAAAATGCGGCAAATGCGATGCCGTGGTAGAGATGAAATACAAGATACACAGACTGCAGGCAGGTTGTTCCAATCCGAAATTCACATGTCAAGAGGAAAATGCGTAAATGACAGTGACGAAGAAGATGGCACAAAGATACACAGATCACAGGCAGGTTCTTCCAATCCGAAATTCACATGCCAAGAGGAAAATGTGGAAATGATTGCGATGAAGAAGATGAGACATACAAAGATACACAGATCACAGGCAGGTTGTTCCAATCCGAAATTCACATGTCAAGAAGAAAATACGTAAATGACAGTGACGAAGAAGATGACACAAAGATACACAGATCGCAGGTTGGTTGTACCAATCCGAAATTTACATGGCAGGATGGAAAAGCAAGAATGTGGTGGCTAGTGACGCATTTAACGCTCCCCGCACTTGTCTCTGTGCGAGTTTTAAAGAAACCTGTTTGTAGGCTAGGTGTACCAGTGTGTTGACAACTGGCTTGTCGAACGTTTGTTTTCTGTTTTTGCCTGAATCAGACAGCTGGGTTTCTAACGCATCCCACGTTTTTCTCATCTGAAAATCCTCACCCATTTCCACACCTTCTGGCTAGAAAGACACCACAAAAAGTCCAAGCCGAAACACTTAACTAACCCTGCGATCAAAAACTCTGATATTGCTCTCCGATGATTTCCAACAAGAGGACAGAGTTCTGCTCAACTCTACGAATACCTACATGCACACTTGTCACAAGGCGAAGGCGCATTGTCGAATCCTTTGCGTTTGCTATTGGAAACTCATGCATAATGGTAAAAGTGAACCCTGAACTACAAATCCGTTCCAACTGAGACCTATGTTTGGGAGTGAATGACTTGTTGTGCCTTTGGTTTTCGAGTACAATGGTTTAATTATGCGGCAAAACGCCTAACGTTAGGGGGTCAAAGGGCACTGCGACTGCTGAAGAGGTGCACGCTACTAGTATACACGTTGCCCAAAGCAACACAGGTTGGAAAATTTCTTGGTTGTAACAGGGTGTGTGGTGACTCCTTGCAGGATACTATTTGAACTTCCTTCTTTGGAGTCTCGACGCCGGGAGCACTCCATCAATGTTTTGCTCAGTTTCCTGGTTCGTGACATCGACTGTCCAATTCCCTGTCACTACAGCCTAAAGGCAGTTCAGCACCGGACAGATAATGGATTGAGCTTTGTGCTTCCGCGTTGCAAAAGAAATATCTACCTTAACTCATTTTCCGCGAACTATTACTGTCTGGAAAAACCTTCCGAAAGGTTCGAACATCGTTTCACTTGCATCTAACCGCATTTCTCACACCAGGCAATGCCTTGATTAAAATTGCTACTTGCTTCCAATTGCTGTTGGTCGATGTTCTCGAAATTTTTTGCATTGTTTATTCTTATCTTTGTTTTATTGTTTAACTAACTTTGACTCTGCTCTTCGTTACGATGACTACACTCTTGCGTCCACCAAATGCTTTGTGGAATCTTGAAGAAAAAAAAGTTTGTGCGTGTTTAACAAAAAATAGTATGGTCCCCGTTGTCCACATAATCTACATGGGCAAACCCGCAATTCGGAGTTGCGGAGCGAGCACGAGAGAAATAATTCTTCACATGGTGTGGGTATTGTGATGTGGTGAAAAATTTTTGATATCTCGCTGCATACTAGGAAAAATGCAAGCGGACCTGATAATCGTGCATTCGGCCCTTTTTATTTTCAGTGTAGTTCTGAAAAAGCAGTAAACTGCAAAACATTTCCTTTGTTCTACAAGAATTTGAGAGCAGACACTTTATTATTGATATCAATTTTGGCGTGAAAATGCGCCCAAATATACCACTTATGCGCCTTGGACAAGTGTCGGACAATCATCTTGATCAAACAGAGGACCCAAGATGTCAGCAACAGAAATCACAGAGGCTGCCCTAAAGGTTTTTTAACCCATTGACGTTAATGCACTCCGAGGCACTTCATATGCTGCGCTCTCAAAATTCGACTGTCTTTGCAGCAAA
>JASGXE010005380.1:0-31004 GCA_030068105.1 Sinentomon sp. SZTP_YWyxl
TGTGAAAAATATCAAAATGTTTCATCAGTAGTTCCGGAGGAAATTTTTCGGGGCGCAACGTTCGCCGTCACCCGCAAGTTTGACACCCCCGTTTTCATCTTCACGCGGTGTTGTTCTGTGGGTGCGATTTTGGAATTTCCCCCTTGCTACCAATTGTGGTTTCCAACAATGGACATTCAAACCATGGATTTCATGCATCAGTTATCGCAACAATGGACAGCGGTCGATAATCGCCAACATTGGATTGGGAACACCAGCAACATTGTTGGAGGATATCACATGAGTTTTCATTTTTCACGGATTTTCATTGCGTTTCAATTCGAGATGGGGATTATTCAAAAAAAAAAAAAAAAAAAAAAACAAACGAGTCGCACTCAGCATTTTATTCAGGCTCGGGCTTTTAATGCACTCATTTCCATGGATTTTTTTGTCGATCGGGCTGTTTCATGATGCGGTTTCATTTTCGGCTCAACGGCATTGCTGCACTCGAAATCATTATTACTTTGTTTGCCTGCTTGATCGCAACTTGGGACCACAACACGAACAATACTTCAGCAGGCGTAAACAGGGAGTATTCGAGGGACGGTTGCTCCTGCATCAGCAATTCTGCTCCACATGCCTCGCCATTTGCTGCTGATTCAATTGAGCGACTATTGATGCCACATTTGTTGGGATGGCGAAAACGTCTTCAAGCCGGAGTCGGCGAGTGAGGTAGCCTATACCTGCAGAATATTGCGGTATTGGGAATGGCATTGACCCATATTGTGAATACTCCGAGACTGCGGCCAAATTGTCCACGTCATTTTTTTTCAACCTTTTGGGTTGATTGCAGAAGGATATGGATTTCTTCTTTGCGAAAAGAATTGCGAAGATATTCCCATCAGTCCCCCCTTTTTACGTTCAGTCTTTTCCGCCACTGGAGGACACGACTGAGATGATTCGTTCGGTGTGGCAGGAAATGGCATTTGCCGGTGTTCCATGTGTCGCCTGTTGCGCCACATTGTGATGGCCTGACTTGAGTGCCTGACCAAATCGCCAGCAATCGCCTGACCAAATCGCAGGGTCGCATCTGGAATTTGGAATGGACTTCATCGCTGTGATTTCGGAGTCGAGGAGCTGTCATGTCGCCGAGATGAAGGGGTTCGATGTTGACGTTTCTTCTGGATGATGCCTGACATTTCTTTTGAATTTTTTGTTTTTTTTTTGTTTTAAGGGTTTTTTATGAAAATGCGGAGCATTTTTCTGGTGGGGAGGGATGATATCACGGAGTCGGCGAGAGGCCGCCTTTGGATTTTTATGATTTTGTTTTACTGAACGCACACATATATCAATTTCCTTGTCTTACGTTTTCTGTATTGTCGCAACATAATTGGGCGCGGGTCGGGGCCTTCTTTCATTCATGTTCGTGCAGAGAATTATATTGAATATTGCCTTGAGAAAAATCCAGAGTCAGTGGCTTGCTTGCTGTCCCGCGAAGACGCTGATCAATTTGCAGGAAAAACTGAGACGCAAGAAGTTCGCGATACGCAAGTGCGGCGCGATCAGATATTGAACTTCGCAGGGGCTAAACTTGAAGCGACAGACATTGGACCCATTGTTGTTTTGTGTAAACTATCAATATCTTGAGTTATAGTTGTAGTTGATTCAAGCCGGCTGTAAATAAACTCATCGTGATTTCATTGTCGTGGAATTCGGGTTTATTCATTCAATTCACCGTTTGCCCAAGGAATTCGTGATCGTCTGGAAGTCCAAGAGTGCGCCATTATGTGGAATCAATCCAGGAACTAACCCCAAAACTCCACCCCGTGACAATAGGCAATTTACATGGCATCAATTTTATCGTGTTACATAGCCGTTTTGAACTAAAGGGACAAATTGGGCGTCAACTGCCTCTTTGCGCCCAACTTTTTTTCTTGCATAGGCAATTTACATAGCATCAATTTTATCGTGTTACATACCCGTTTTGAACTAAAGGGGCAAATTGGTCGTCAACTGCATCTTTGCGCCTAACTTTTTTCTTGCACAGGCAATTTACATAGCATCAGTTTTATCGTGTTACATACCCGTTTTGAACTAAAGGGGCAAATTGGTCGTCAACTGCATCTTTGCGCCTAACTTTTTTCTTGCACAGGCAATTTACATAGCATCAATTTTATCGTGTTACATACCCGTTTTGAACTAAAGGGGCAAATTGGTCGTCAACTGCATCTTTGCGCCTAACTTTTTTCTTGCACAGGCAATTTACATAGCATCAATTTTATCGTGTTACATACCCGTTTTGAACTAAAGGGGCAAATTGGTCGTCAACTGCATCTTTGCGCCTAACTTTTTTCTTGCACAGGCAATTTACATAGCATCAATTTTATCGTGTTACATACCCGTTTTGAACTAAAGGGGCAAATTGGTCGTCAACTGCATCTTTGCGCCTAACTTTTTTCTTGCACAGGCAATTTACATAGCATCAATTTTATCGTGTTACATACCCGTTTTGAACTAAAGGGGCAAATTGGTCGTCAACTGCATCTTTGCGCCTAACTTTTTTCTTGCACAGGCAATTTACATAGCATCAATTTTATCGTGTTACATACCCGTTTTGAACTAAAGGGGCAAATTGGTCGTCAACTGCATCTTTGCGCCTAACTTTTTTCTTGCACAGGCAATTTACATAGCATCAATTTTATCGTGTTACATACCCGTTTTGAACTAAAGGGGCAAATTGGCCGTCAACTGCATCTTTGCGCCTAACTTTTTTCTTGCATAGGCAATTTACATTGCACCAAATTTATCGTATTACATACCCGTTTTGAACGAAAGGGGCAAATTGGCCGTCAACTGCATCTTTGCGCCTAACTTTTTTCTTGCATAGGCAATTTACATAGCACCAAATTTATCGTATTACATACCCGTTTTGAACGAAAGGGGCAAATTGGCCGTCAACTGCATCTTTGCGCCTAACTTTTTTCTTGCATAGGCAATTTACATAGCACCAAATTTATCGTGTTACATACCCGTTTTGAACTAAAGGGGCAAATTGGTCGTCAACTGCATCTTTGCGCCTAACTTTTTTCTTGCACAGGCAATTTACATAGCATCAGTTTTATCGTGTTACATACCCGTTTTGAACTAAAGGGGCAAATTGGTCGTCAACTGCATCTTTGCGCCTAACTTTTTTCTTGCATAGGCAATTTACATAGCATCAATTTTATCGTGTTACATACCCGTTTTGAACTAAAGGGGCAAATTGGTCGTTAACTGCATCTTTGCGCCTAACTTTTTTCTTGCATAGGCAATTTACATAGCATCAATTTTATCGTGTTACATACCCGTGTTGAACTAAAGGGGCAAATTGGTCGTCAACTGCATCTTTGCGCCTAACTTTTTTCTTGCACAGGCAATTTACATAGCATCAATTTTATCGTGTTACATACCCGTTTTGAACTAAAGGGGCAAATTGGTCGTCAACTGCATCTTTGCGCCTAACTTTTTTCTTGCACAGGCAATTTACATAGCATCAGTTTTATCGTGTTACATACCCGTTTTGAACAAAAGGGGCAAATTGGTCGTCAACTGCATCTTTGCGCCTAACTTTTTTCTTGCATAGGCAATTTACATGGCATCAATTTTATCGTGTTACATACCCGCTTTGAACGAAAGGGGCAAATTGGTCGTCAATTGCATCTTTGCGCCTAACTTTTTTCTTGCACAGGCAATTTACATAGCATCAGTTTTATCGTGTTACATACCCGTTTTGAACTAAAGGGGCAAATTGGTCGTCAACTGCATCTTTGCGCCTAACTTTTTTCTTGCGTAGGCAATTTACATAGCATCAATTTTGTCGTGTTACATACCCGTTTTGAACTAAAGGGGCAGTCTATCACAGGTAAAGGATAGCCCAAAAGTCTTTGGCGGTAGGAAAAACTTACATTTTTTCTGTTTTTTTTGTATTTTGCGTTCTGAATCTTTTTCAAGCTCTAACCACGGATGTCAATACTTTTATAGGAAATTGTGGTCCGGAATAAAGTGGTGACATCCATGACCAGAGCTTTAAAATGTTTCAAACAACAAAATACTGTAAAACGGCAAAAATTTTGATAATGGCCACAGACATATGGGCTACCTGCATCAGCATATGATGTTTCGAGATAGTGTTTACATCCGTGGTTGGAGCTTGAAAAAGTTTCAGATCACAAAACATGAACATCAAACGCACGCAAATGAGGAGGGCTGCTGGGAACTTGTCACATTGAGGCCAATTGATCCTATAAATGGCGCATGAGTCAATAATTACGAATATCTGTCCACCGTGCACGAATTATTTTGGTAAGGAGTTTTACTTCTGGAGATTTTGAAACTTTTGAGATAGTAATGATTGTGTTTACTGCTGTTTCGAATTACTTGCCCTGACTTTTTTAAATGATACACAAGACGCATCATTTCAAGGTGCAACGTTTTGCAGCTTTTGAAACAGATCTTTTGAAACGTCGTTCGGAAGTTTTTAGTCTGCTGCTTTCAAAGAATATTCAGCACAAAACCTTTCTCTACTCGATGCTCACCACACACAAGTATACCTTACTAAAACTACACTCAAAGGAGCAAGTTTGTGATGGGCGCCGTGACCCCATAGGTACATCTACCTCAATTGTATTCTGTTTACTCCAAACCTCTTTCCATGGACAATTTGTGACAACGGTCCCCCCAAAAAAGAAATTGCAATTCGAAAAGCACGCTTTGTGATATTGCGCGTTGCACATAATACTTCCGCCCTCGCTGTCGTGAAGTTTCCAATAAAAAGAATCAACTCCATTTGGCGCAATATTCACATTCACATGTCTCTCAAAACATCTTTCTCACGCTGATGCGACACTTCCGGCCTTCTTCTGCTTGGGTCTGTTTCTTTTGTTAAACTTTCCACCGTGTTGGCGGAAGCAGAACAAAAGTGAACGCGCAGTTGACTTGTACAGGGGTGTCATTGGTCATAGTTGTGCTAGCGATGTCATTTGGGGTTGTCAATAGGTTATGATACTGAACGGAATGCGTTTTTTGGAGAATATCCTCTTCCAGTTCTGCTCGCCGAGCAGAGATTTCTGCTTCGAAACGTATGGCTGTAGATGCGTTTTTCCTTGCTGTACCTTTGTGTCTTTCTGGAGGAGAATATCATGAAATTCTGTGCCTAACGTATGCTGCACGAACAATACTTGAATAGAGTCGCAACTTCGCGAAAGTTAGGCTCGCCTTTTCTTGTGCAACAAAGCCTTCGGAGCTCACACTCAAACGATGTTATTCAGGCTTCGCGAGTGTGAGACCCTGAGTGTCGAGGAGCTCAATTAAGGTGCAAATTCCAAATTTACGGCGGTGCAAAATTTCTGGGAGGTGCAAGAAGTTTTCCTGCGATCCGATTGGCTGGCAAAACTTCAACGTAAAGTGTCGTTGCCACGGCGACATCTATTCTAATGAGGTTGGGATGCATATGGAGGGGGCTGTGTTTATTGTGTTTGCTACATAATTACAGTGTAGGACCCATCATTGAAGACAATATTTGCCCAGATTATGCCATCGTTTCATAGAAGCAATTCTACCAAAACAAGAATCGGCATTCTTGGAACTGGTACGGGGTGACGCGTAAGTCCCTGCAGTTTTCAGAAGAGCTCAACCTATCCATGTTTCCAAATCTCACGCGTGAGGCATGCAAGCTGTTGTTATGATGTGTGAGGGCGCGTGCTTGCTACGACGGCCGCAACAACCATCGTGACACACTGGTTAACACAAGGGAAAACAGGCAAAATCAACAAGCACCCAGAATTGCATACATTTTATCCCCCGATTCTACTTCTTTCCATGGATTTTTCAAGGAGAAAAATTTTCATTTCTATTTCTCATATTTTTCAGTTAAAAATCTCTGCGAAGCGGGTCGATAAACGAACAAAAAGCCCAGTGTTGAATGGTGGAGCTCCCCGTGAATTCGTAAAGGGCTCGTAAAGGGCTCGTAAAAGTGACTCACTTAAAACTGTACCTGCAATGGACATGGGAGTCACTATTGTTTCTGTGGCTGTATACTGGCGGCGGAAAAAGATTACCCATACATGCGAAAAATTTCCATTCTTGAGATTTTAGCAAAAACTCCATGCTGTAGAAATAAAAGATCCTCTTTCATCACTAATGTCAAAATCTGACACCTCTAGAAAGCTCCGTTGCAATTTGGCGCTTTAATTTCTGGGACCCAAGCTTTTGTTGCAGCAAAAAGAATTTTGTGCCACCCACCCAAAATACGGAGAAAATTTGTTCGTCTGCATTGGTCGGCTGTTGATTTTATGGTAAGGAGTCACTTCCCTCGTGACTGTATCCGACAGCTCGGCGACATGGCAACCAACCCATGGTTACTCAATATAATGGTTGTTCCATATCAATACGATGCCAGCGCCGCGCGCGGCTGCGGTTTGCGTTATGACGTCATTGGGTTGTAGAAACGAGATAGCTGGTATTGGGCATCAGTGGGAACCCAAATTGATGGAAACATCGTGATGAAATGGAAATCAACCTCTTGGAAACACCGTGTCGGAAGTCATAAGGAATAATAAATTATGTCGTTGGATATAAGTTCACGTTGGATCGGAACTTGACTCCATGAGTTCTGGAAAGGTAAACAATGAGAATGCTTTTATCTGTTTTTCGATTTTAAATTTCTATAACGCATTTCGTTTATTCCAATTCGAATTTCCGCATGTGCTGAAAATGCAATGTTCCACAGCTCACACGCCCACGAGCTTTGACCCACACCGCTCGACTCTAAGTGCTATCGAAAATTAACTCGTCCATAATAGTCACATGTCAGTTTAACAAAGATTTGGTCTTATGGGCGCATCTGGCGGCTTCAGTGGATAGGAAAGCGCTAAGGGAATCCTCTGTTAGATGGTGAATTAGCAAATTTCTCCGTGCTTTGGTGTTTACAAATTTTCAGGGCCGGTGGCACTTTTTGCAGCCCTCCCTTGGCCGTCAAAAAGTCCCGGAGTCCGCATCAGGGATTGGATTCTTCCACCCGATTTTGAATTGAACGGTTTGTTTGAACGGTCGATTTTGGGGTGATGTCGCTTTGTTTCGGTTCTTGAGAGACGGCACGATTTACCTTGAACACCTCCGAGCGTGTCTCAGCACGTCAGGGGGTGTTCATGGTCGCTTCTGGCCTGTGGGTCAGGTGGAATAATTGGAACTTCTGGATCTTTTCTTGAACTCACCAGGATGTCTCTGGAACTTATTCCTGCCGTTGCCAATTCTCAGTTTTTTTTATAATTTTTGTTTCCTCTTCCTTCCAGTCTAACGCCCGTGTAACCAATGTTTGCCTGCATGAAGTTCACGCGAGAGAATATCGAAGTCTTCGCCAGCAAAGAATTTCTTTGCTGGCGAAGACATCTCTTTTTATTTTTATAAATCCAGCCGCCGCTTTCCTCGCAAAGCCAGGTTAAAATGTCAAACTTCCACTGACAGTTTTTTGCAGTTCCACAAGGCATGCAGACCTGCTGTATGTTTAGCGATGTTTCAAGGGCAGCGCATTGATGTTTCAGCTTAAGCCACTGTCTTTTCGATGTTTCCCCTTTCGCATATACGTGCCAAAGAGTCGCAAAAACAAACAAGACTTTCTGCAGAATGGGATTGGCCACCCATTCCACAACGAATTAGATTGCCTGACCTGCGTCTATACCGACGGCCAGTCCTTAGAAGGACGCCCGATAACCTTTTGCTGCATGTACTTGATGAGAGAGAGAGGGCGGCAGAGAAGAAAACTAGAGCTACCTGGAAAACCTGCGTGGAAGAGAACGCTCAATGGAAGCGGAACTCCGTTCTAGGTTGGCATTGTGCTGCGGAGCTTCTCTACTTCTTCCTAACAGCGAGTAGCCTGCCAGTACCGAACCACATCAGAGCTTTCTCGCTATGCTGCATGCACCTCCTGCCTCGCCCACTGTCTCTTTCCTTACGAAAAGGGTTAGGGATGGTGTGAACTCGCCTCTTGTGACGTCGGTTGGTCTCCAGCTTTCTGAATGCAGAAATCGCGTCTATTTTTAAAGCTCGACCAGGTTATATAAATCTTCACTAGACGAGTTGCAAGCGACCAAATCTAGTGGCGAATGTGACGTTAGCTTTTTTTTTTTAACGGCAGTGACCAAATCCCACCATCGATACATATCAGAAAACGGTGCCTCTATAAACCGTCGAAATCAGTGCTTTATCTAAAAATATCATCAGTGGACTTCTTTCCTGAAGGAGATAGAACCGTTTGAAATTGAACGTTGTTGAAACCCATGAGGGCTGTTCTAGGATCATTGCTGGTCCTGTTCATCGCCGCTGCGTCCGGCTGGGGCCGTCTCTTTAACCGCTTCAGCCCGGAAGTACTCTCCAATTTGGGATATGGAGGGTTTGGTGGATATCGACCACATCATGCCCTTCCAATGCACCAGCAGCAGGTAAGACTGTGATGATGAAAAATAGTGCCTACTGCCTGTGCGAACATTTGGGCTCTTTTTTGAGATTCCATTGAGTCGCCTTGGATCACCTGAAACCCATCCGCAGAGTTCGCAAAATGCAGATGTTGGGATTCGGATAAAACTGGTCAAAATTATTGGAATCAGCAAGGGTTTTTCCAAACGGTTCTTCGCCCTTTATTTACTTCATCCATTTACTGGCACTTGTGCAAATATAGCTAATAATAATATCAATAACAATGAATGCGACAAAACATTGATCCTATGATAATTGTTGCGAGGAACTTGCAAAGATTATCATGTCAACAGTGCAACGTCCAAGACGTGGGCAAAGAGAAACAAAATAACAAACGTCACAAATAGTTGAATTTAATTGCAGTGCCACGGTAGTCAAGGATATTTTGAATTGGACTGCATGAGTGATAATTTCAGGCACCAGGAAAAATTGTATTTGTATTTGTATTTGAAATTTGCGATTTAAATGCAAATATAACCAACATGCGCGAGAAAAACAGTCAAGGATTGCAAAAAACATATGAACAGCACAACGAATGGACCATTAATGAGAAACATGAGAGAAACAAAGTTAAAAGAAAAAACAACGACAAATTAAAGTCAAATGGGGAAAGTTTGAAAAAGAAGTGTTTAACTCAAGTTTAATTCAGGAGCGATCAAATTTCTAATCAAGTTCGAGTCCTTGGGGAGAGAATTCCATTCCCGAAGGGTTTTAGGGAAAAAAGAATGAAAGTGTGTGTTTAATTTTATAGTAGGAACCAAAAATTTGTTGGCGTGGGAGCGGCTGCTATTGAACTGGCTTGCTCGAATTTCATCTGGAAGAGGGATGATCAGGGAACCCCTGAGGATTTTCTTCAAAGTATAAAGGCGTCTCTCCGACCTTCTAACAAACAGAGGTGAGAGGCCGAGCCCACTAAGCATAGCCGTTACACTGGATGTGTAGCCGTAGCCTTTCATGATGAACCGGGCCGCACTTCTCTGCACCTTTTCAAGAGCGTCAATGTGACATACAAGAAAGGGATCCCAGGCACAGCACGCATATTCCAGAATGGGCAGAACAGACGTTTTGTACGCCATCAACTTGATACTTTTTTCTGCGTGAGACAGATTGCGCCGGATTACTCCCAAAGCGGCCTTGGCCTTGTTAACAACTGAACTGATATGCTCACCCCAGTTCAGAGTGCTAGACGGTGTTACTCCAAGATATTTGAAAGAGGACACATTGCGGATGGGTGTCCCGCCCAGCGAATAAATTCGTCTAGGCAATTGTATGCCAGACCTGTATGACTAAAATACCTTTTAACCTTAACCTTTTTTACCCTTAACCTTTTTACAAGGCAGAATCCGCTGGCATCACATTACAATCTTTAATAATTGTTGTGGGAAAGAACGAGAACGCTAAAACCCTTGATTTAATGAGTTGGGGATTCGGTATGAAAAGAATACGAAAAAGTCCTTGATTAAGGAACACTTGTTGTGAGGTTTTTCAATGAAGGATCCAAGTAGATTGAGTGAAAGAACGGAGTATAAAGAAACGTTAAAAGAGAGGCATGAGACAATTTTTAGAGGGATATTGGAACGGTTTGGGAGAGGTCTGCACTCTGCAGGAGAAGTGCTTAATGGATATGAGTGGGGTACCTATAGAAGGTACATTGTGCGAGTTATCAGAAATGGGTAGAATACAAAGATAGGCGTGACTACCCGTTGAGATGGGAAAGTGTACTACAGCGATGCATACGGGAGGATACTTCAGCATCCCCCGACGAAATGTGGAATACTCTCGTTAGCGAACGCGAATTGTGATTTCTTTTGGTTATTTATAATGTAATTATTTAATGCTAACATTCTGACCTAACCTCTTACCATCATCATCTTTTGTTTGTTCTCAACCCACTTCTTGGCGTCCGCCTTTGTGTCCTGATTTCTGTTGGTTTACTGCTTTCTGTGCTTCCATTGTGACCTAAGAGAGGGTTGTAAAGTAGGCTCACCTCATTCCGGAGTCTACGTTCTCCTCCCTCCGGCCATGCTGAGACGCCATCTTCTTCCTGGAAGGGCAAGTGCGATGAAAAACCTCAATTATTATCATGATGCATTGAAATTGACATAGCACTGATTTGGATTGATGAATCCTCTTTGATGTCGCGATGTATCTCACTTTTGCGAAATCCCATTAAAATTTGACGTTTTTTTATATCGAATTTCCCCCGGAGAGATTTTCCCGAATTTCGCATTTGCCGTTGGTTTTGCTGACTGCGATGCGCGAGACCTAATTGAAGCTCCAATTAAGGCCAACATGATCCTGAGAATTCCCAACTGAATTTGGATGTTTTAGGATGGTTGATATAAATCAGTTTTGCGAGGAACACGTGCCTCTTGTCCTGCAGTAGATATTTCATCAGAAAATTAATGTTTTTGATATTGTGGATATTTTTCATGAATTTTAGAGTTTTTTGGGTGGTTGTTCGGTATACCTGTTGACCGCCGTACACGCCGTACACGCCGATCCCGCCGCCTCATAATCTCGGCCCGCCGCCTCAGAAACATTTATCGCCGCCTCCAAAACATGAGCAAAGGAGGCGGCGGTCGGCAGGTCCGTTATTTTCATGCGTGATCTGAGAAAGAAGGATCACCTGTGTCAGCATTGAGAGTTCACGGCAAAAGGTTTCCCCGTCGTGCATCCTTGATTAAACGATCGTGCTGTCAGGACAGAGTTGCGTTGCAGAAACAGCATGCAGTATTTGGGAAGGCAACCTCACGGCGAACGAGTATAGGTACGTGGCAAAATCTTGGCGGTTGAAATAATCTCGAACTTGAAATAATAATTTTGGAGAATGTCGCTGACATGCTGGTGCTTCCAGGTTCCAGACTCGACTTCTTCCAATCCCGCACAGTGGTACCGTCAGCACAGCAGACGTTTTGGTATGGTTTGTTGCAGGTATGGAGGTTCTTAAGAATTCGATCTGTAAATGTTAAAAACATGTGCCTAATAAGGCACATGTTTTCTGCTATGGGTTTGCACTATTTTTCCAAACCCTGATCTCGGTTGAAACTTGCCAATCTTGAAAATGTTTGGCCAGAAAACTGTTGTGTACCCTGGGGATCAATTGAGACAATGGGTCGACAAAAATTTGGCCGGTTTGGAAAGCTGATTGCGGTGTTCTGCAAGTTTCATCCTCTGTGAATCTCATTTTGACGAAAATCTCCTTTTTAGGCTCATGCGCTGACCTCAGCTCGGTTTGCATGGTCGCAGGAACGCGTCGTGCAGCCAAGCAGGTCGATCAGCCGCCCGTTTTTAGTCGTGATAATGGAAGACAGGATTTAGCCAAAGGTCGCGACCCTGATGACAAGAAAACGATGCGAGTCCCCTGCAAGCCAAAAGACCAAAGTTCTGAGTTGCTCAGACAGGGCCAGATAGGGTGCCCGACCCCGAGGATCGAGGGCAAACTACGACATAAAATCCCCTTATAGTTGCTGACCAATGATTTGGTCAGAGATAGTTTTAACGGTCCTTCTTCGAATCGCTCAATTTCAATGTGTATTCGGCTTTCCATCTCTGACCAGAATTTTGGTAAAAAAGGTAATATTTGGAAAAAGGTTGAGATGCTCCACATTTTTCCTGACCAATTATTTGGTCGGAGAACATACTCGTAAAAAAGCCTGGCTTGCAGAAATGTTAACATTTTTCTCTGAAATACTTGGTCAATGACCACTTTAGGGCCTATTGGTAAAGGTATCAATGTGTTGATTGTGATATCACTGATTGCATTCTTCACATGGCATGTGAAGATCGCACTAATTTTTATCACCATTACGATGGCGATAAAAAATTCTTTCAACACAAAAAATCAAAGTTGAGACCAAGTTCTTGGATTTGTGGTGTCACAACGGAAAACTTCAGCGGCCATTCAATGAAGAGCCTGTCAAATTAGTTTTGATGCGCAGAAGAGTTGCAGTGTCCGTCTTTGATGGTATATGAAGGCCGTTCGAAACAGTCTGCCGTGCGAATTTTTTTTTTTCAATCAATCAAACCTTTTATTCTTCGGAGTTTCCTCCTATCGAATCAAGCATACAAGCAAGGATACAATAAAGAAATACAAATATGAGCACATAAAAACAATAACAATGTACGCTATATGATCAATAATCAGGAGCACAGAAACAGAAATTTTCGAGGAAAAGTTAATTGACAGAAGAAGCGAAACAGAAAAATGATTCAAATGTGCATTTGTGAAAGATGTGGAGAAAACGTACCGGGCAATAATACTAGATGTCAATAGAGTTTCCAAGCCTTCTCTGCAGAATGGGGATACTCAGGGGAAGGGTAAATATTTCCTCGGGCAATGAATTCCACTCAGTAATTGTTCTGCCAAGAAATGAGAACTTGCCGACATCCTTTTTGAAGCCCCAACGGCGAAGCTTGTAAACGTGGTCCCTATGAGAGTAAAATGACGGCAAGTCAAGGAACTTTAGCATGCTTCCCCAGCCTCCCACATTTCCGAGGACTTGAAAGAGGCATATGAGACGAGCTATTCTTCTCCTTTCAGTTAATGAATTCCAACCAAGCTTTTTTATCATGTCACTCACACTGCTTTTCTGCCTATAATCTCCCATCACAAAGCGAGCAGCTTTACGCTGAACTTTTTCAAGTGATGAAATGTGATTAATCAACATGGATCCCAGGCCGGGGCGGCATATTCTAGAATTGGCCTCACTAGTCCAAAATAGGAAAGCTCACGAATTTTAGGGGGGCATTTCCTGTAGTTTCTTTTTACGAAATACAAGAATTTCAATTTCAATTTCAATTTCAATTTCAATTTCAATTTCAATTTCAATTTCAATTTCAATTTCAATTTCAATTTCAATTTCAATTTCAATTCAATTTCAATTTCAATTACAATTTCACACGAGATTGCAATTATTTCAACCCTGTTCGTCGAAAATCAAATGCAGTCTATCATGTCAGGTGTAGGCCCACAACGAGAAAATGAGATTCAAAAAGCGAATCCAGATTCATTAATAATGAATTGCATATCGAATCAAATTTTCATCAGTGATGTGATTTAAAATTCCCTTTGGAAGGAATATTGCAAAATGTTGATTCGATTTTTGAAATGGATACGAGGACTGACGATTGCACTAAAGGTAACACCGAACGCCATCAAAAGATGAATTAATATCTATGGGTTTTTCTTATTTTAGAAATTTTCATCGAGGTTGACAAGAGTTATTTTTAGACATGATTCCGTGGCTTTATCATGTTATCAGGCAACTTGCCACACGCTGCACGAGATTTTGTTCCATCACGGGAATACGAAGGCAATACGAGTATGTTGAAACAGAAATACGAATTAAAGAGCCGAGAATGCTCGTTTTTTATGAAAGAGTTTTCATCCTCTTTTTGAGTATAAGATGGAAAAATGTTGATGAAAATAAAGAAATAGAATAAATTAATGTTATTGGATTTTTAACTAATGGTAGGAAATTCTGCTTTATTACGTTTTGCACTTAAAATTGCATGTATGTATGTACTTGTGAGGGTCTTTTAACGTTGACCGCACGAGTAGCTTCATATTTTCCTATTTTTCACGTAGATTTTCCGGCCGCTCTGTTAATTTTTTTTCGTTATCTATTCGTGTTTTTCTATTTTTGTTATTAGATCTTGGCCCGAAGAATCGGGGATACCCGCCTAATTGGACAACTTTGTTCAATCGTGTCTGGTTAAAAGCTGGAAAATTAGTCACATCGACACTCATAAGGCTTTGCAAGGCTGTACCGACTGTTTATCGCATGCATAGTCCGCCTAAGCTCCTAAGTTTAAGACCTAAGCGCCTAAGCTCGAAAGACAGGTCACTATGATTGCCATCGACAAAAAAAAAAACAAATTGCATTTGGAAGTTATTTCGCAAAACCACTTGTTTTTTTACACCAAAGAGTTTTTGGCCGCAGTGAAATACCAGAACGGTTTTAACTTTATCGACCTTCTTGGTGGTGATTGCTATGATTCCAGCGATCACTAACTGTATGAAAATAATAAGAACTAGTTTTCCTATACCTACATTTTTTCAACCTTAAACGGTGCTTACAGTACCTACCTATTTATTTTTTCAAGAAAAAGACCACCCCACAAATTGATTTGATGAAGGATAAAACTGTACTTGAAGGCATCTCCACAATTCTCATTGGACTTCGGCTTTGGTCAGATGGATTTTAAAAAATATAATCCCTTAAAAATGCGAAACCATCGGAGATTTTTACAGACGTGGAGTGGTATAAGCAGGAGTCAATGTGATTTCCAATCTCATGAGGGCCGAAAAGTATTCCTTCACATGTCGGCGCAATGCGAGATTGGGGATTACATCTCCCTTTCTTTAAAAATCTGAAGAAGAAAAACTTTCTGCGAACCGTTACTTTTAAAACACTCCGGATCCATCTGTACCTTTGTCCCACATTGGCTATTAAATAAGTCGGGCTCCATCCGCCCTCTTTCCGATAAGGTAATTCTTGGTTTTGTGGTATTTTTACTAGAAAAAATAAAAATAAAAAAGGTTTCGAAAGATATCTCGGGGTGCATCCATGCGCTCAGGCACTTACAACAGTGATGTCAATAAATATTTATATTGGGCCCGTATCGGATTTTCGTAGAATTTTTCCACATTACCATCTGCAAGTAAAATGTGCAAGTAAAATCAGCCTGAAATGAGTAAAAGCTCATATTGCTCTTTGTGGCCCGAAGCTTTCATTTTTCCCTCTCTGCCCCTCCCACCAATTCAGCCCAGTACTACGCCCTTGTCCATCGGAAACTATACGAGGGTAGGATGTGTAAATATTTGACAATGCCATGCACCAACTTAGCTGATGTAGTCGTATGTCCTTTCTCCTTGCGCTGCAGTCTTTATGCGCGACGAAGCAACTCCCCTGACACGTATTTTCCCAATACTTTTGATGGGACAGACCAAGGCTTCCGTCCTGTTTGTGCGAGTTTGATACCGATATGGGGTCTATATCTCCAGGTGTTGAGTTCCACAAACCAAACTTTCAACAAGGAATTCATCATCTCTTTGTTTATTAATTAATGAAATGACCATCACAGTTATGCAGTGCGCACCAAAACAGATCGAGAACGCTATGGAAATTTCCAACCTTAATCGAAATCCAATTATATTCGAATATCAGTTGCGCGTTTGGCTTCAGGCTCTCTAACTCCAACTTGCGGAGGATTAATTTGCGGCTCGCTAAACTTTCAGGAACTTGTAGTTTGTTTGTGGTTTAAAATGAACTTTCCAACTGGGACAAATAGGAAACTGAACACCCGTCTTTTATACTCTCCTTGCCAACCAAAAATCTTCGAACGTAGGAATTCATTTTTCTCAGGCGCCATCTTAAATCAATGGAAGTAGGTACGCACCGCCAAACGTAAGGCGTGGAGTTGCTCCAAGCCCTGTCGAAATTAGATTGCCCCTGTGTTAGCCAGTCCTTTAAAATTTCTCCTCTGTTCGAGGACTTCTGTTTGGCTCAGTTTATTAACGGCTCTTACAGCGGAGAGATCATCACGGGGGCAACGCTAACTCCGAGCTGTGATGTAAATTTTTGCCATTGGAGCATATGGTAAAAATTTACCTCGCAGCTCGGAGTTAGCGTTACCCCCGTCATGATCTCTCCGCCGTTACAGTGGTCAGCACTTTGTGCGGAGGTTTAACAAAACCGCTCCCCCAATCACCCGTTGAGATCCTTTTTACGCCAGAATTTATTTGTGCCATTTTGTTACGTGATCCAACAAAACAGGTCGTTCATCGATTAGACTACACGAATACACAAACAAATCGTGTAGTTTTTGATTCCAGATCAGGTTTGGATGGAATTATCTGTGTTGCGCGTAGAAATAATTTTCATTTTCTTGATGTACCATGGTTAAAATATAGGGCCTACAACGGCTTCTCATGTGTTCATACAAATGTCCGTGTGAAGTCAACTCATGGAATGAACTGTATATCTTGGCAAGTACCAAAAATTCCAACAAACGCTGGGGTACCGGTAAACGCCCGATCTCCAATAAACGCCGGGTCTCAAATATACGTCGGGTCGACAACAAACGCCCGGTAATGTTTTCAGAAATTACGAATACCAAATCGACGCCGTGGGTATCCAATAGCCACTGGGTCCCCAACAGATGCCGGTCGCCATTAAACGCCGGAAGTGCGCAAAACCACACCCCAGGTGGGTATAAGTGCTTAAAATGAGTTTAGAAAAAACAGCAGGTGCGTTGTGGAATTGCATCAAACGTCGGTCTCTTTTAAACTCCGGGTCTCCAATAACAGCCGTCCCGACGGTTCGAAAAAATTCAATAAACGTTGGAGGTCGTTTATCGGGTTGGGAGTTTTGTGGCTTTTCGCATGCGATCATCCAAACACAACCTCCATAATATTCGAAGCAAAGGGTTTTTCCTGACTCTGGGTCAAATATTTGATGAAAAAGATATGATACATCTGGGTAAGACACAGCCAAGAAAGACTGAACTTCCTGTAAATGTTTATTTTGACAGAAAATACGGTTTAATATTTAAATGACAATTGCACAAGCTCTGGTTGTGTGAGGTTGACTTGTAAAATAATTGTGGGTCCATGTCGGTGAGCAGTCAGCGTCGAAGCTCAAGAAGATGACAGTGATTGAGAGAGGAAGGTTGTCAAAAAGGGGAGGGGTCACGGGAAGAGGGGAAATCAATATGGAACCCAACTGAAAATCAATGCGTTTATGGACGTGAGCTTAGGATTCGGCGGAAATCTCCAAGAGGCTCTGTTTTTTTTAAGAGAGGAAGCTAATTGAACTCATAACGAATGCCCCCTTTTTCGAAAGCTATAAGGTGGATAATAGACTGCGCACTTATTATTTCGGAAATTTGCTATAAGTCACAAAGAACAGTCGTGGCGGAATTAATGTACTCATATGATGTGTTTTTCCCATAAAACTGTTGGCTCCGAAACTTTTTTTTTCTTTTTACTCTTATGCAGGCGGTAGAAATTAAAGCGCCAGATTTTAACAGAGCTTTCTGGAGCTGTCAGATTTTTACCTCGGTTATGAAAGAGGATCTTTAATTTCCGCAACATGGAGTTTCTGCTAAAATCTTGTCTGCCGCAATTTTTTAATATGTGTGAGACATTAATTCCGCCGCCACTATGCAATCTGTGCAAATCCTGGCATGGACTATAAAAATGGAAAATAACAAATTTTTCATTTTTGGAAGCAGTTTAATTTTCATCTTTGGAAGTAGTTTAATGCTCTTTTCGCATAAGAAGGCTTACCCATCTGCATAAACTTAATTGGTTGTTCACGGTTGACTTACGTATTAGGACCTGATTTTCATTCCGTCTTTGCGGCTTGCTTTGTTGCTTTTTGGTCGTGCCTTAATTATTTAAAAGCGTACTCGTAGTTCGTAACTTTTTTTGAAATCCTTTCAAGCTCAGTCTGTGAAAGAACGTATACCAACGAAATTATGGGTGCTTTTTCACCGACTCCAAAGACTATAATTAGCGAGGGCGAAAAAGTTAGACGCAGCAATAAAATCAATGCGCATTTCCTGTACATGATGAGACGTACAATGCTATGCCTACTGATGTTGCGAGGCTTTGCCACACTTATCAGTTTTCATCATGGCAGGATTGAAAAAGTGTGTAGGAAACAGATAAAAAAACAGCAAAGCAGATTAGCAGCGGCATATATTCGTATCCCGATTTATAGAGTTTCCAACGTGCATGACTTCTTGTCTTTATCAGGTTTTCATTGCTCCTTTTGGGGTCCCTATTGCTTTTTTTTTTTTTTTAAAGTCTACAATATAAGAGCCCCTATTCTGTATATTGGCAGCTACTTGATGTTTCCCCTTGGCTAATCGGAGATAAAAATTGTGTTATACGCAAATAATTAAAATTGTCCACACCAAACAATAGTCCTTGGGGTGTACGTAGGTATATCTTGTATGAACTTGGCTTCCAACGCACAAAGGTCATCCTTAGGTTTTGTGGCCATCGTTTACGCCAAGCTTGCGTAGACTTGCGACCGGTATAATCTTTTCGTATTCTCTATTAATTTATTCTTTATTCCTTACACACGACTGCAAAGATGTCAGGAGTTAAAAAGTTACAATGCGATAAATAATGGCAATATATACATAAAAAAGGAGCATTTCGGTCAACGTCATTGAGCTCTCATCGAAATTTAAATGCAAAAAGCAAACTCAAGAGGTAACATATCAGCTTTCTGCACGGGACACGAAATGATAGCCGAATCGGAAGGTTAGGAATTCCAGTCACGAATGGTTCGAGGAAAAATGGAATTGTGACAGGATGGATAAAGATTGCATACCATTGTCTGTCCTTCTCTGAATGGGCTTTAGTGACCATAGCAAGGCGGAAATTTATTCAGCGTTTTCGAGATGCCGCCGCCATTTTCGAGATGTTGACATCCAAAATCCGGCGAACAAACTTCACGTGAGGTCACCATTCATTTTTCCAGAGTACAGTCTGATCAATGTGGAGTTTTGCATAAAGATTTTATTTTGTCAACGCCGATTGTTCCTCCGATCATCAGCGTTTGTGAGTTTGCCATTTCAGATATATTGTCCCACATTGGTAGGCTTTTGTCTCGATGGTGATTTGTAGCAAAAGCTGAAAATCGGGCGCAAACCGGTGCAAAGCAAAAGAAACCTGCATGATGTGAAAATCCCAATGAGAATGAGATCGAATAACTCTCATAATATTTAAAGTCACAGAAACAATAATGTGCTATCATAAATAATGTGCTATCACAAAATGTGCTATCATTGATTTGCAGGTACCTACATTATTTCCACAAACTGTTATTGGATAGGAAAGCGCTAAGAAAATTCTCTGTTAGATAGTGAATTAGCGAATTTCTTCGTGCATGGTGCTTAGAAATTTTCGGGGCTGGTCACTTTTTGCAACCATTGCATCTTCATTGTTGATTTATTGGTTTTTGTGACTGTATTTGTCAGATGTGACAAATGCAATTTAATGCAATTTAATGCAATTTAATGCAATTTAATGCAATTTAATGCAATTAATGCAATTAATGCAATTTATTGCAATTAACAGCATTGAACGAATACCCACTCACAAACCAAGGTACATTACTTTTCCGTAACTGTCATGCAAAACCCAAACATTTGACAACTCTATAATCATTTGAAAAATTTCGACCAATTCCTGGAGAGCGCGGCACCATTGACAGCATATTTAGGAGTTGGTGGGGACTCTGATGCGAATTCAGCCTCATACGTCCATTGCATATATGTTCACGCATGTTTTGTCAGAAAGAATTTCCAACTCGATTTTTCTCGGCACCACTGACCCCGTTCCCAGATCCACCGTTGGGTTCCAAACGCAGAAAAAAACAGCAGTCTGGTGGTAGAAGACAGAGGCTTGGAGGCAGAGCTTCTAGCATCTTTGGGTGCAAAGCAGGGGGTTTTCATCTCCTCCGGGGTCTTCTCCTCCGAAAGTACCGGGTTTTCCCCCGACCTCCAGGGCGGCGCTTTTCCGTCCGGCCAAGCCTGGTCCAGCTTCGGCAGGTTTAAATCAACAACGAAAAACCTCCACCGGGGCAGGAACAGTGTCGCCTGTGTGGGTGGCGTGGCTTCACATTCTGCACCAAAAAGTTGCTCTATCCGCCCCTTTGAAATGACGCGTCCTGAAGCCAAAATACCTAAAGATTTCACAGGTCGTCATGTATAGGCAATAATATCCCAGCAGCAACAAGAGAAAACTGCAGCGAAAGTAATCTAACTCGTATTTCTTCAAATAAATCTGTCAGTATAACGTACCTGTATGCTGAAATAAAGCTAAAATAAATGTAACAGAAAACCTGAGCAATGCCGTAATTTACTGGAGGCGACCTCTAAAATAAAGATCTAAAATAATGCGTCTATCGTTTGATTTACTCATATACAGTAGATTATTTTAGTCGTGCACATGCTGGGAGCTTTTGGTCGCAAAATTGCATCATTTAACGCCAATCAAAACCATCAATAATTGATTTGTTGGATTTTCTGCTATTTTTTAATCATTTGGTTGTTGTGTGTGGTTGCTTCTGTGTACAGGGCGTTGAAGAGGCGTCGCACTGGATGTGGTCAATTTTTGCTTGGGAAATTTAAAAAAACTTCACTTTGTCCCGTCATCATAATTCGGCTCTCAATCAGAACGCAAGGTGGAATGGGGTCTTTGCTTTCTGACAAAAAGTGGATGTGAACCTCTGTCAGGGAGAAATGCAATGTTGTAAAAAAAGTGTCAGGAATTCAGTCATAACGAAAGAAATGCGCATTTGCAGTTCAACTAAGGAGACGACTGGAGGCGAGTAGACGTAACGTTCCGTCAATTCCGAGACAAAATATTCCATGATTTTCAAATCTGAGGAAGGATCCGTCCACTTCACGCCGCCTCCGTAGCCAAGCCTATGGAATTTCGCATGTTACCATTGTCTGACGCCAGGCCGCAACAATCGGCGCGAACCGAGAACATCATGACAGTGACGTTTGCGCTTGTGAGCTTTCTTTGCCACTTTTCGTGGCCCAGCCAAAAGAGGCCTTGCTAACGCTAAACCTAAATGGGCCTGGCTGATGTGCCCGGACAACAGGCTCACCCTGTCCTTGTTCGAATGAACAAGGACAGGAGGTCACCTGGCATGGAATCATATCAGAATAGCAAAAGCATAATCGAGAAAAAAAGCCGAAAAAACGATAACAACAATGCGCAGCATGTGCAACACATCGATGTCTTACAGTATAGTCGTCCATTTACCAACGTCTGCAATGTCGTCATGCAGTAAAAAGTTTAACGACTTCACAAAACTGTTAAAAAGCTTTTAAGGGCAATTTTCATCCATTTACGTGGAATTTAAGAGGTCTACAATGGGACCGAATGGTATGGAGAATGTCTGAGAAACATGAAAAAGTTCTCAGAAAGCATACATTTCTTGGCTAAAACAGGAAGGTATGTGTTGCAGCTGTTGCAGGAAGGTATGCATGTAGTTACGAGTGCACAATGCCTATTTCTCATTTTTACTTCTGTTCCACACAAGGTTTGTTTCAACTTTGTATTCGTATATGTTGATTTCACCCACAGATAAAAACAAAATGAAATAGTGATTGAAGACCATAAATGCTGCACCGGAAGGCAAATGGATCTATGGGGACAACCTTTTTTTGATGATTTATACCAACCAAAGCTGGGAACCAGGGTTGGTCGATCGCATTTTGCGTCGCCCTGGAGAAAACCCCCTCCTTGCAGCCGCAGATAGAAGCACCGGGTGCAAATAAAGCGAAGATTGGAAGAGAGCCCTTCGGACCTTCTTTTACGAAATCATTCGCGAAGCTCTGCCACCAAGCTTCTGTCTGCTACCACCAGACCTCTACCTCTCACCTTGCAACCCTTGGTACCAACCCTTGCAAATTGCAAATATCTGCTGTATACCTGTATGGTGCGCAGTCAGAAGCTGTTTCAAACCTTCGTATTTTAGATATTATTTTCGGAAAATTTTTTTTTGGTATCTTTAGAGATAAATGAGAGAAAAGCAGAAAAGCAAAAAAGCAGAGATGGGTTTTGTAAGTAAACCGTGAAAACTTTGGCGCAGACATGGTTCGCAGCAGTTTCAAAAACAAAAATGACATGTGCTGTCATCTTGGGTTGCCATCAGGTTGTGGCTCAAATGCATTGAATTACAGGCCTATTTCTCTCATTTCCAGGAAAAATTGCTGTGCTTCGCACTAACCTACAGATTTCGCTGTTTTCAAGGGCATTATTCATCACCTCCAGCACGGGTTTCAGAACTAAAAGTCATGTGAGACTCAACTAATTGGGTTTGTTCATCAGATTTAGCTAAGTCTGGAGAGGAAAGAGCGCAGGTGGTTGCTGTTTTCTTTGATTTTGCGAAGGCCTTTGACAAGGTTAACCATCAGCTGCTGTTGGTGAAGCTTGATGCCACCGATTTTCCAATTCCTTTGATCGCACTCTTGGAGTCATATCTGTCCAACAGAAGAGCCTTTGTTTCGGTGGGAGGGTGCTTGTCTGATGAAGCGCTGATTTTGTCCTCCGGAGTTCCTCAAGGAAGTTCACTTGGGCCACTGCTTTTCTTGAGCAACTCAAAATGATATTTTGAGTAACCTGTGCTGTACTGCCAGACTTTTCGCTGATGATTTAGTTATTTTTCATCGTCTGACCTCATTAAAATTCAGAGTTAGTGCCAAGAGTGGAAAATGAAAAGAAATGTCGGGAAGTGTGCTTCAATGGCATTCCTTATAGGTCGGTCAAGCCTGGTATCCAAATGCCTAAATTCTAAATGGACTTATTCGCTAGATGGGACACCTATCTGTATTTTGCACTCCTGCAAATATCTGGGGGAAACATTGTCTGTCGGACCTTGAACTGGAGTGAGCAAATCAGCAGTGTTGTCAACAAGGCTAAGGCTGCTTTAGCAGCTATTCGGCGCAATCTGTCTCACACAGAAAAAGGTATCAAATTAATGGCCTACAAAACTACTGTCCTGCCTATTCTCGAATATGGGTTGACGCTCGTGAAAAGGTGCAGAGAAGTGCTACCCGTTTCATAATGAATGACTACCGCTACACATCCAGTGTAACGGCTTTGCTTGGTGACCTCGGCCTCTCACCCCTGTTTCAAAGAAGGTCGCACAGACGCCTTTATACTTTAAAAAAATCCTTTGGGTTTCTTTGCTCATCTTCTACGTGAAATACGATCGAGCCAGTTTAACAGTAGCCGGTCTCATACCAACAAATTTTTGGTTCCGACGATAAATTTAAACTCTCACATTCATTCTTTTTTCCGAAAACCCTTCGGGAGTGGAATACCCTCCCCAAAGGACTCTAATTTAATTAGAAATCCTGCTGCTCTTTAGAGTTCAACTTCACTGCGCATTCTCTAGCCATCATTCTGCATTGATTGTTCAATTTTTGCCATGAGCTTTTTTTCTCTCTCTTGTCATGTTTTTAGCAGTCGTTTTGTTTCCTTGTTTTTTTCCTTGTGTGTAATTCAATGTGATTTTATTTTTGCATTTACATGGCAAATTACAAATACAATACAATATCAAATTCACATTTAATTAGTTTTGTTGGGTTCGATTGGATTCGGCATTTCAAGACAATTTTTTATCAGTTGACATTTTTGCGCCGTGAACGCATAATTTGGTGCTTTTATATGTTTAAATGAGTTACTGATCTGCTACAAAAGTTTGTTAGTTGTGATGGCATGCAGGTATAGGTACCTGTCTTCGAGCTTGTTATTGTCTATGTGTTTCAGGATTCAGTTGTTTTGGTTTTCCCGCTTCAGTTTTCTTATTGTAAGATTGGTATGTGAAGTCGTTATAGTTCTTTCCAAAACATGCAGTCTTGTGTTTTCAATTATTTATGGATTTGTTTCATGGCACCCTGCACAGAAAACTTACATGTGTGATTGCTCCTAAGGTGCGTTAATTTTCAGAATGTTCCGCGCCAAAAATCGCAGCAAAACGAAAGTGAGAGCGGGGGCACGACAGTGGTGTCCAAATAGTCCGACATTCCTTTCCTGAATATCCGAGAATACTTAAGCGCGATTTGAGAACCGAAATTCTCGCTGGATCTGGTGGCTCAGTGGAAGAGCAACTGGTCTTGGGATCCGAAGATCGTGGGTTCGAATCTCGGCGGCTCAAATTTTTTTCCCTTTTCTTGGACAAAACTTATCACAGATGGAAAACCAACCAAAACATGATTTTGAAATTTTCCAGACATGAATTCGTCTGCCTGTTTTACAGTTGTCGGCCACGACAGTGGATGTGGTCTCAAGTCATTGCAGGCAGTCCAATTGCCAAGGGAAGGCCAGCGAAATTTTATTTTCGGGACAGCGCTGCACCACATTTTAAAAGCAGGAGCGGAACAGAGTCTGAACAGACCAGACAGAACCACAAAAAATCATGAAAATCTCAGAGAAGGGAATTATCAAACGATTGATGTATGAAAATTGACAGTTTCGAAAATTAATGCCCCGCCAACTCTCCGAATTCCTATTTTTGCACAAATGTGCACACCCCTGCCCGCAAAAAGGGCGCGGACCATTCTGAAAATGAACAGACTTTAAAACTTTTTTTTTTAGATACACAACTTAGTAAAATACCCGCTGAAAAATCGATTTAAATTCTGCCCTGAATGACCTTATTATGTTCGTGGTATAAGAACTTTTTCTCTCGTGCTTTTGCATTTTTCCTGCCCAAACTAATTTTTGCGGCCCAGAGAATAATCAAGTAAGATTGAAATTATCACATATTGTTTGGTTTCCCAAAGGGCCATTGTTCTGATAGAATGACTTTCTCAAGTAAAAGTGTCTCGTTTCTAGTGATAAAAATTTAATTTCCATTCTACGCGTTTTCCATATAAAAAGCACTGTTTGTTGCGACTTTAAGAAAGTAAAGAAAAATACATTATTGAGACACCCTTTAGCTTTCGAATAGATTGACCAGCCGTCCCATTCGCAATTTTAGGTGCAGTGAAAATGCTCTTTCTTCCATATATCCTTGACCGATATCAACATGTGACACACCTGAATTGATTTGGGTTCCTGGAAACACCTGGTGTGTCGTCGCTACTGTTATGCCTTTCATCCAATGATGTCAAAAAGGCCCTTTCAAAGTGAGGTTTCCGACACGAAAGGCAATAGGCGGAGAACACATATCAGATTACGAGTTTTGATATTGCAATTTTCTTTTGCAATGAAAAGCTGTCAAACTACGTGTGCCGGGTCCCATGCATACTCGTGTTCATACAGCTCATTCCACTTGGAGATATGAGCTGAGAATGCTCACAAGTATGCTTTATAGAGTGTAATCAGATTTCCTGCAACAATGAAAAGCCGATGGAGAACTGGAGATTCACTGGGGATTCAGCACAGAAATCAAAGTTTCGTTGAATGTTTGAATGGAAAAATGAGAAGCATTCTCAGTTTATATCTTCAAATGGAATGAGCTGTAGCATCGTTCACGGATCTTGCGCACACAGTTCTAAACGCAGAAAGTTGTTAAGGCTGCTGACGGTTGGATTTGCGGTCGCAGAATATGAATGCCAGGCTAAACTGTTTAACTTTCTCTCTGATCTGTGCATGGATTGAGCGCTGAGGGACATGCTCCCAATCTCACTTCGGCACGCCTTTCTGAAAGCGTCGCATCAGAAGAATTCGTATAAGGATCCGCAACCGTGATGCAAAAGCCGGTCTTGAAAACCACGTGTCGCCGATGACGATATGACCATGACCATGACCGTGACCTTGACCGTGACCGTGACCTTGACCATGACCATGGCCGTGAAGGTGACCATGGTCATGACCATGACCACGACCACGACTACGACCACGACCAAGCATGCCCATCACCATGACCATGATCATGACTATAACTATGACTTATTCGTACGAGTATGACGAAGACTTCACTCCCGGCAACAGTGTGAATTTTGCGAAGCTGAGGTTTCGAGAAAACAGGAAACATCGGCTGGAAAAGTTTTGTTTGCTTTACTGCGAGCGTAGACTTCGAACTGGGAAGGAGTCGCCTGGAAAAGCTTCTTTTTTGTCGGGCTAATTAAATTTACAGAAATCCTTTTCGACCAGAAAATGTGAAAATCGCCTGAGGAGATCAGAACGGATTAGACAGACTTTTTGCGGCGGCTTTAATTGGATTTGGCCGTTGATGCTAACTACAGGATGTTTCAAAATGTACTATGGACCAGTGGCGTCGCCAGGGAGCTGGGGGACTTGAGCTCCCCAAGTCTTTGGATGCCCCTCCAAAGAAAAAAGTCATTACGAAAACCGGAAAAACGATTTTAACTGTCTGTCGAGTGCCGCATATTTGTATTTATTTGTGTCCTTTGTTGAAAAAGTGAAGTGCTTATTCTTTTCCGAGATACCGTCCGGCTTCTGTCATTATTTCCCTGGAAAAAGTACCGGCCATGGATATGGAATCGTAAAAGAAAATCAGAATACCACATCTGGCTCACCCTGGCAGGCACTTTGGGCCGTCTGGAACGACAATTATGCACCCAAAAATAAACCTTAAAATGTCAAAATTTCTATGATTCTAGGGTGCTCCGCCTCCAGAATCAGGGGCTTTACCTCTTGGAACCTCGCCGGGCTCCGCCCTAGGCCCGGATACTGGGTTGCTCCGAAACCAGACCCCACGCCAGGAGCTCTTCCTTGGAATCCCTCAAATCTGAAAATGACGACCCTCTCAGGCCCACTGAGTGAAAATCTTGGCCTGATAGGTATAATTGGACGAATAATTTTGACTGGCCTCTGCGCCCGCGTCAATATCATCCGAGATCTCAAAAACATAACAATACCAGGAATCATATCCTGTCTGCTCAGTGGATTTTGCTGCCACACTGTACAAGGCTCACACACATTCAGTCGGCAATAGGCGGTGCGGGATATAAATATTGCACAATTTCGTAATGCGATTAATTTCGGAACAGGGAATGTGTCTCCTGCCATCTCATGCCTGTGCAAAATTCGTGCACAACCTCTCCCACGTAGGCATTTTGCGAAACCTATTGGGAAGGATTTTGCTTGGGTAATAAGGGTTGTCACTTGGCGCCGTGCCGTGCAGGTAGCAGAAAGCTGAAGGCGCATTTATTGGGAGTATGATGAAATTGCAGATGTGGGCACGCACCTGATGAGGGTGTGAGAACCTCCGGCGCTAGGTCTCGTGCATCCTCCAGCCCTTTTTCTCCCTGCGACTAGGAACTCAGCTCACACTCAATTTGACTGCCTTTTTTGATTTGGCCAAGTTAGTGTACGGATATACCTCGAAACAATCATACGCCCACTGTTGTTCGTTCCTATTTCATATCCCTCTCTCTCCAACCGTTCTCTCTTATCAAGCCCAACAGCCTTTCACTTAAAAATTCTAGATTCAAGTATGGTTTCAAAGTTCTCTCTACATCCTGACCTTTGACTGTCAATCGTCAATCCAGTTTTTTCAAAGGTCACAGTTACGACTTCCGTTTAATCTAACAATTTTGTCTTCTGGCCAGGTCTGAAACTGGACACTGCTACAAGCCAGTTCATAAAATAAGGTTGCTAAATTTAATAGCCCACTTGAATTGCATGAACCTGATGTTGTCGCTGGGACTGAAACTTGGCTTTCTGAAGAAATTAGAAATTCAGTAATTTCCCGAATGGGTATCCATTCATAGAACGCGGCAACGGTGTTAGCGAGATAATTTTTGTGGCCGTCGAGCACATTCTGACTTCACTGGTTTTTTATTCACCCTATTTATGAATTTTTGCTGGCCTTATATTCTCACTTGATGATTCAGTTAAATTTTATCCGCCCACACAATGTAATGCTGCCATATTTGCGCACTTGATGTGCCGGAACCACTTATTATTTTGGGAGATCGAAATCTGCCTATAGTATTGATTGGAAATGATAACCTGTCTTATCCAGCCTTCTGAAATAAGCCTCCAATCAACTGTAGAAGAAGGAATTCGATTTCGGGCTTGTTTTCTGGAAATTAAATTTACGTGGCTCATGGCGAGGCAACCACGTCAAATCTATCTTGCTTCTTGACAGAGTCAACCTGCGATTTGTCGCACGTTCTTCTGTCCGCGTGACAATTTCCTTGCTCGGTAAAGTTGCATCAACTTCCTGTCCATACACTTCTCAAAGAACCAACCCTATTATATTTGTTTCAGAAGTCTCCGAATCCAGTAGATATTTTCGAGCAATCCTCGAGGAGGAAGCGGAAGAGGAGGCGTCATGTCACGGAAAGAGATGCTCAGCAAACGACTATTGCTGCGAGGGACACGTCTGCGTGGATACCGACGGACGTAAGTCAGAGTCATTTGGAATATAGTTTACTGAAAAATAAACGAAAAGTCAATCAGAACGTCGAGAATTGACCATTCATATTGGCAGCAACCTTTTGATGTGCCAGCAATGTCCCAGTGGCACGCATGCGTTCTTTCGACTTATGCTATTTGCAGAATAGCATAAGTCATGCTCGCAACCCTGGCTTCCCGCGGAACGCACCGTGGGTCACTTCGGTGCGTTCACCACCGCAGACAGCAGTTAGTTAACCTGAAGCCACCGGTTTGAAATTGCCAATGATGGAGCTGGCCCTTCCCTTTTCCCACAAATTCCGAAAGTTCTACAACATGTGCAGGGCAAGAAGGGCGCAGCTCCATCATTGGCAATTTCAACCGGGTGGCTTCAGGTTAACTAACTGCTGTCTGCGGTGGTGAACGCACCGAAGTGACCCACGGTGCGTTCACGCGGGAAGCCAGGGTTGCGAGCATGACTTATGCTATTCTGCAAATAGCATAAGTCGAAAGAACGCATGCGTGCCACTGGGACATTGCTGGCACATCAAAAAGGTTGCTGCCAATATGAATGGTCAATTCTCGACGTTCTGATTGACTTTTCGTTTTATTTTTCAGTAAACTATATTCAAATGACTCTGACTTACGTCCGTCGGTATCCACGCAGACGTGTCCCTCGCAGCAATAGTCGTTTGCTGAGCATCTCTTTCCGTGACATGACGCCTCCTCTTCCGCTTCCTCCTCGAGGATCTGCTCGAAAATATCTACTGGATTCGGAGACTTCTGAAACAAATAATAATAGGGTTGGTTCTTTGAGAAGTGTATGGACAGGGAAGTTGATGCAACTTTACCAGAGCAAGGAAATTGTCACGCGGACAGAAGAACGTGCGACAAATCGCAGGTTGACTCTGTCAAGAAGCAAGATAGATTTGACGTGTTGCCTCGCCATGAGCCACGTAAATTTAATTTCCAGAAAACAAGCCCGAAATCAGAAATTCCTTCTTCTACAGTTGATTGGAGGCTTATTTCAGAAGGCTGGATAAGACAGGTTATCATTTCCAATCAATACTATAGGCAGATTTCGATCTCCCAAAATAATAAGTGGCTTCCGGGCACATCAAGTGCGCCAAATATGGCAGCATTACATTGTGTGGGCGGATAAAATTTAACTGAATCATCAAGTGAGAATATAAGGCCAGCAAAAATTCATAAATAGGGTGAATAAAAAACCAGTGAAGTCAGAATGTGCTCGACGGCCACAAAAATTATCTCGCTAACACCGTTGCCGCGTTCTATGAATGGATACCCATTCGGGAAATTACTGAATTTCTAATTTCTTCAGAAAGCCAAGTTTCAGTCCCAGCGACAAAGTCAGGCTAATGCAATTCAAGTGGGCTATTAAATTTAGCAACCTTATTTTATGAACTGGCTTGTAGCATGTGTCCAGTTTCAGACCTGGCCAGAAGACAAAATTGTTAGATTAAACGGAAGTCGTAACTGTGACCTTTGAAAAACTGGATTGACGATTGACAGTCAAAGGTCAGGATGTAGAGAGAACTTTGAAACCATACTTGAATCTAGAATTTTTAAGTGAAAGGCTGTTGGGGCTTGATAAGAGAGAACGGTTGGAGAGAGAGGGATATGAAATAGGAACGAACAACAGTGGGCGTATGATTGTTTCGAGGTATATCCGTACACTAACTTGGCCAAATCAAAAAAGGCAGTCAATATTGAGTGTGAGCTGAGTTCCTAGTCGCAGGGAGAAAAAGGGCTGGAGGATGCACGAGACCTAGCGCCGGAGGTTTCTCACACCCTCATCAGGTGCGTGCCCACATCTGCAATTTCATCATACTCCCAATAAATGCGCCTTCAGCTTTTCTGCTACCTGCACGGCACGGCGCCAAGTGACAACCCTTATTACCCAAGCAAAATCCTTCCCAATAGGTTTCGCAAAATGCCTACGTGGGAGAGGTTGTGCACGAATTTTGCACAGGCATGAGATGGCAGGAGACACCATTCCCTGTTCCGAAATTAATCGCATTAACGAAATTGTGCAATATTTATATCCCGCACCGCCTATTGCCGACTGAATGTGTGTGAGCCTTGTACAGTGTGCAGCAAAATCCACTGAGCAGACAGGATATGATTCCTGGTATTGTTATGTTTTTGAGATCTCGGATGATATTGACGCGGGCGCAGAGGCCAGTCAAAATTATTCGTCCAATTATACCTATCAGGCCAAGATTTTCACTCAGTGGGCCTGAGAGGGTCGTCATTTTCAGATTTGAGGGATTCCAAGGGAAGAGCTCCTGGCGTGGGGTCTGGTTTCGGAGCAACCCAGTAATCCGGGCCTAGGGCGGAGCCCCGCGAGGTTCCAAGAGGTAAAGCCCCTGATTCTGGAGGCGGAGCACCCTAGAATCATAGAAATTTTGACATTTTAAGGTTTATTTTTGGGTGCATAATTGTCGTTCCAGACGGCCCAAAGTGCCTGCCAGGGTGAGCCAGATGTGGTATTCTGATTTTCTTTTACGATTCCATATCCATGGCCGGTACTTTTTCCAGGGAAATAATGACAGAAGCCGGACGGTATCTCGGAAAAGAATAAGCACTTCACTTTTTCAACAAAGGACACAAATAAATACAAATATGCGGCACTCGACAG
>JASGXE010005381.1:0-22521 GCA_030068105.1 Sinentomon sp. SZTP_YWyxl
AAAATGAAAAAAAAATCTGCATTCGTGAGAGAATGATCCCTCCAGCATGATTTTGGTAAGGGGCGTGGACGAGACCCTGGTATAACCCTACTCTACAAGTTCTGGTTTAACCATGTTCTCCATTCCAGGCCTTTGTTTAACCCTGCTTTTCCTGCACGTCAGTAACCTACAAAGCGAGAAATAGTACCCACCTCAGCGGTGTTCCGTTTAAGCCATGATTCAAGTTGGGCTTGGCGGCTGAGAACCAACAAGTAGTCCTGAATGCGTCACTGCTGACGTGATCGTCCCAACCGGATTTGCGTAGATTCCATCTCCGTCGTCAAACAGCGTCCTCTTCAGAGCGGTTGAATCAAACTTGTCGGATCCTGTTGATCTGATGCTGCTGCTTCGGTTGAGGCGTGGACTGCTGCTTCCGACGGCTGCCACCAGAGTCTGAGCCAGAGACGTATGCTGCTGGTGCTGATGTAGTTCCGCTGCCGTTGAAGTCAGTCTGCTATGAGGAAGGCTGTTCGCTCTCAGCTGGTTCGCGTGATGCGGGAAGCTGTCCCAAGAGCTCACTGGGCCAGTTAAATCTCCTGACGTCGCCTCAGCTGTGAATGAAAATTAAAAAGACCACTCGTTGGTGACACGCAACGTTTTGCAGCTTACTCAACATGACCTCGGGGTTAGGTCAGGTAAGGTTAGGCTAAGTTAGGGTTAGGTTAGGTTCGGTCAGGTTAGGAAGGGTTAGGTTAGGGTTAGGTCTGGTTAAGTTAGGTTGAAAAGTTTGTGTCACCAGCTGGTAGAATGGCCGTAGTTCTTGGATCTAAATTTCGTCGTTCTAGGGGTCTAACGACGCACGAAAAGCTCTTGGAGTTCGCCTGACATTTTGTGGGATTCACTATCAATGGTCTAAAATAACACCATTTTCTGACATTTGTCCTTTTGGTCATGATATTTTCCTAAATTCCCGAATCCACTCACTCCCAATCCACTTCAATTGGGAACATTGATGTGCGTATTTTGGAAGACATTGATGCAAAAATTTTGAGAAAGATTGAAACATTTTGCCGCATGGAAACATCTGGAAACATATCAAGGATTTCAAACTGGCCTTATCAATTCATTTTCAATAGAACCTACCAGTATTCTTGTTTGGGGAGCTGTGAAGCGATCCAGAGTACGTGGAGCTGGCACGATGCCAGGCGTAGGGAGATGAACTACCGGACGACCTGTAATTCTGTTGCTGGAGCTCCATGTAATTCAAGTAATTTTCATCGCCGTTGGTCTGCAATCCGCCGTCAGGTAGCATCGCAAACCGGCCGACCGAGCCGGCGGCCGTGGCTGGCCGACCAGCTCTTTGGTTCTGCTGATGCTGGTGGTGGTAGACAGCGGCGTAATCGGAGAATGCTGTCTTCGGCAAGCTGTTCGTCCCCATCATGAGGCGTTCCCGTACATTTTGGGACAGCTGGGACGCTGTGTTTGAGGTCAGCGAGAAGGATTTGTACGCTTGCTGCGTCAGTTGCTTATTGTCTGAGGAAGGAGTCACGTTTGGACCAATCGACTGTTTATTGTGGTGGTGTCGAACTTCTGATGAATTGTAACCAGATTCGACGAAGTTCCCCGATAAGCCCTGGAGGTCACTTGTCGTCTGAGTTCCCCCGCTGACCTTCAAGGTTGTCCGACGTCGCTCCAGACTACCACAGCCGTCGTTGGCCAAGCTGCTCTTCTCGAACACGTTCCTGTTCTCTCGATTCCTGGAGGCGTCGTTGACCTGAGCAGCTCTGAGAACGTTGCAATCGGTAGCCGACTTCGTTCGGCCCTCGAGTCCCCTGCCATTGACCCTCGTGCCTTGTTCGAAAGGTGTCGTGCCCGCATTGTTTTGATTGGTTGCAGGCGCGTCCTGCACTCCCTTATTACACCTCGCCGCATCACCAATGGTCATACCGCCAACTGCAAAGTGCGACACAGCATTTTTGCTCAGTTGGTGCACGTGATGCTGGTTGCTATGGTAATTGTCTAGGACCGTCTGTGCACCATTGTTGTTGGATGTTGCCATTAGCGACGCCGGTCTGGCGGTGGTCTCATCGAAGTCGGCCAACTTGACGAAGTTTGCCGTCGAGCAGAAATTGTTGATCTCCTTCATCTTTTGAATGATCGCCTCTTCCTTCAAGCCGCCTGGAATGGGAAAAACAAGGAGAATTTAGAGTAGGGAAGACAGATACCACAGAGAATAGTTTAGAATTTAAGAGTCTGTCAGACTCACGACTGCTTTCTGATGCCTCATAAACGTGAAGCAGATGCAGCAAGACCACCATTTCATTTGGCATAGTGCATAGGTCATGGGGAAAAGTGAGGCGTTGCTAGTAAAACTGCAGTGGCAGGAAGCCACGAACAAGGCGAGAAAGACCAGTGGGACACAAGAGGGTGGTGGAAGGGTGGAGTGGATCAATAATAGCATGAATGTGTATCGCGGCGTAAGGGACGTTTTGAACGACAGAGAGCGCACGTGAGGCAGCCGAAATGAGATTGTGGTGATTTTTCATTTTCCAAGGCATGCAGTTCACTCTGACAGATTGACCAATCCTGCATTTGACAAAGATACCCAATGTGAAGGGGGTGTGCACTTGTATAGTCAGACGTGAACGGTTCACCACCATTTCCTTAAAAATGCAGAAATTCTGTCATCCAGCCGAGGAATACGTTTGCCTTAACTGCCACAAGTTTATTCTGGGATACTTTAGTGATGTACTCTCACCTCTTTCACTCCGTAATTCTACGAAACGTATCAAAGACATCATCGTTCTGCGTACGTATCCAGCGGGTCGAAAAACCTCAAATCACTACACTGTGAAATCCTTACCAAATGCATTTCATGCAGTCTAAACTTTTTTGCCCACTCAATGATATGTGTTCGATGCCCACAACTTCTCACCTCAGATGCAAAATTGTGCTTATCGTGCTCCCAGAACAAACCAAAGAGAAGAAATTATCCCTGGATGATTTTTGATCGATGCCAGTGAAAGTGTGGAAATTGCCTGCAATTTGTGTTCATTTCACATTCAAAATGATGCTTTTCGTGCCATGAAAAAAAGCAGCTCTCTTCTCTCTCCATGAACAAACAAATTTTTAGCTGAATTTTCTCTCCAAATCATTCCAAAAAAACGTACTGATGATTTTCTTTCTGTTTTCCGCATTCGTACTGCTTTTCTTCTCCTTGCTTTCCGATCTTCTGATTGGCTGCTGCACCTGCTGCGCCTGCTGCAGCGCCGCACTTCCATTGGTCAATCCGGTCTGGCTTTTGTTGCAACCAATGAGGTTTGTCCCGCAGAGATTGTTGTTGTTGCAATGCCTATGTTTTTCCTTCACTGTTGATCCAGACGTCGACCGGAGCAGACCTGCAGCAGCCTGGCGAGCTGCGGCTGCCGCTCCCGACTCCTGCTTCCCCGTCTTCTTCATCTCGTCATTCTTGAGCCTGACTGGGAACTTTTCGCTCTCGTGTAAAGTCCTGCAAGAGCAGAAGGAATGAACAAAACAGTGTGAAAATTGTAAACAACAACAGTTGTGTTGTTGGGTAAACAACAACAGTTGAGTAAACAAAAATTTGTGTTAATTTGTAAACAGATGGAGAGAATAAATAAATATGAAATGCCCCTTGCTGTCAAAAGGCACCATGTCACCGTACATTTAACAAACTGAAAGTGAAACAAATGTGGGTCCCAACATTTTCATGCTGGATAAAGTCAAATGCTTTACTAAGGTCTGTCAATTTGCTCTTAACCTGACCAACTGTTGCTCCAGTCTGGGCAAGAAATCACTGATTAGCTTCCATCCCTTATTTCTATGTCCTTTCTAGGAAGATTTGTTCAATTTGAGTCCAGAGGACCATTTCTCATTTATACATAATTTTCTTTTCGAACCTCCGGTAAAACTTTGAATGCATTTTTGCGTTGGTCCCATTTTGCTTGCTGCTCAAAATCTCTCAGGAATGGCGTTTCATGGAACTTGTGTATGCCATTCCTGCCAAGATTTCGTGTTGCAAAAGCTGCTTGCAGAATGGACTCTCGAATGATGAGCAAAGACAGACTGACACAGCGATCAGCACAAATGCGTTCTAAGAGTGGTGTTGTAGAAAACAGGGGTCTCAAAAAGAATGTGTGTAGAGGATGAAAAATGGTGCCTCAGCACCTAAATTTGGCCTGGTTTCCTGAAACGGAAAGAGAAACAAGGGATGACAAACCAATCAGTGATTTCTTTCCTGGAGGCATGGTCAAGACTAGAGCAATTTGAACGACACATGTTCATCTCAAAGAGAAGTTAGGCGAGTCGCTGAAACCAATGGGATTATCCCAGCTGATTGAATTTCGATGGTCTTTTAAACCCGTTTATAATAATTTATGAGATCTTGCCAAATGAGTTCGCATCAACGAGATCTTGTAATGTGCGTTGTGCAAGGAGCAAGCAAAAGTGCACTGAAAAAGTTAATCTATCCTGAAGTAGCAGAAGAATGGGCAAATTGCCCTCGCCCACCCCAAAGTGGGGCAATTGACCTCCAAAATGTCCATACCCCTCGGTCGTTGGGACTCACCTGTTCCTGTGCCTCTTGGTGGCGATATCCACTGTTGCTCTAACGTCATTGGGTTGCTGCCGAAGTTGCCACGTCTCTTGCTGATTCTGTTGCAAAAGTTCCGACGTTGATGTCGCTCGCCGGGTTGCTTGAAGCTGCTGCTGCTCCTGCAGACGCCGTCGGACCAGGTGGCCGAAGTCTTGCTTCTCTGTCAGAGTGGACTCGGACGGTCGTGGAATCGCTCCTTTCCGAAGCTGCTGGCTTCGGTCGCCCAACAGCGCGGAGCCGCCCTTTCCCGCTGAGCCTTGGCCAACACAGTTGCCTTGTTGAGTGAACTGCTTTCAATCAAGGACAATTAATGGGTACTGCTCTTAGTCAAACTAATGCGAGGGTGGTTTAGTATACAGTAAATTTCGTGGTCTGAAAGGATAGCCCTGTGCCTTTTTCTGGTCTGGCCGATATCAAACCTCTCGTTAGATCATCGCAAGATCCTTCAATAGCTCATCTTTCGCAGTGCTGTTGAGGTGCATCGGGGGTCTTTTGCGGTGCATCAGGGGTCTGTTGAGGGGAATTAGGGATCTGTTGAGGTGCGTCAGGGGTGTGTTCATGTGCATTAGATGACGAGTTAAGTTGCATCAGAGGACTGTTGAGAACGTCAGAGGTCTGTTGAGGTGCACTAGAGAGGACAGTTGAGGTGCACTGGACAGGACTGTTCAGGTGCATCAGGGGTCTCTGAGGTGCATTACGGATTTGATGAGGTGCATCAGCGGTCTGTTGAGATGCACCCAGGGGTTTGTTGATGTGCATCAGGGTTCTGTTAAGGAACATCTGGGATCTCATGCGAGATATATCAGGGGGCTCTTATGAGGCATAGGGGTCTGTTGAGGTGCACCCAGGGGTTTGTTGATGTGCATCAGGGTTCTGGTTAGGTCCATCTGGGATCTGATGCGAGATGTATCAGGGGGCTCTATGAGGAGTCTGCTGAGGTGCATCACGGCGGGTCGTGTGAGATCTGACATGCACAGCAACAGACCACTGATGATGCTGCAGATGATGAGCAGTTGAAAGATCTTGGGACGAAATTAACTTACACATTCGAGCATCGGTCAGAAAAGATCCGATAGCGCACACTATTCGCGAAAAGCGGTAAATGTTTCTTGTAAATTTGTTTTCAGCGTTAAATATATGGTGTCGGATTCGTAAAAGCTCTTCAAAAAAGAATTTTGTTGTTGCAAAATGGACCCGTCGTCGCAAAATGGAAACCTCATCAATTGGCGCATCTCAAGTTAAATAAAATAAAATAAAATAGAGAACGGTTACCAAAGCAGCTGGGCGGTTTTCATTGATGCCTCTTGATTGATAATTTTGTTACGGAGAGATATAAGGACGTATTTGTATAAACTCATTTTGTTTCATTTCTTAGAATGAAGGGAAAAAATTGTCCATACTGCATATAGAACCAACCGCAACAATAAACTATTATTATTATTATTTAATAATTATTATTACATTTAATACTGTCACAAATGTTGCATGGTGATAGAACGTAGAGCAATATCACTCCGAGTCAGTTTACATAAAACATACAAACAAAACAGGCAAGCACAATTAGGACAAGTTGGGGCAGGAAGCAATTGTCACGGAATTAAAAATTGGCAAGTGGTGTGACGCCCAGGGATGTGAGAGTACTGGAGATGATTGTTGAGGCAGTAGGCAGGCTATTCCAGTCACGGATGGTTCTGGGAAAGAACGAATTGAAAAGACTAGATTGGCCTTGCTTTAGCAATTTTCCTTCTGGCGCTGCTTACCTTCAATCTGGTTACTGAAGCAACGTTTGAGCGTGTTTCATCCGAGGATGTATGAAGGCCAGCGTGGTTTCGTCGATTCTCATCTGTTGTGAGGCCAACTCCTAAATCTGAGAATGTTTCCAAGGCATCACAGCTGCTCGACAAGGAGCTGGAACTCGAATCATCGAAGCTGAAAAATGCAGATGAGACGGAGAGAGAAATTGTGACAAACTGAGTGAATCGACCGAAATTGATCATGCAATTTTTGGAAAGATTTTGTGGTTTTTTAGATTTAAGAAGTTTGTGAGTTTTTAGAGATTTCTGAAGTCTTGGCGAATTTTAGATGTTTTGGAGTTTTTAGAGGTTTAGAAGATTTTAGAGTTTTAGGACGTGTCATACATATTGACTAGAATTGAATAATTAATTATCATAAAAATAACAATAACTAGTAAAGCCCGTCATCCTTCCGGCTGACCAATGCAAAGCAAAGCATGAAGCGCAGGATCCTCCCACAGTCGATGCCCGCGTCAGTCTGCTTTCCGCCGCCTGGCGCAAAAACAAAGCATGCACTTCAGCATGCTCAATATTGTGAAGTTCTCGGCCAGTTGAAGTTGTGCAGCCCTTTGCTGCGAACTTCTGTTGCGACGTATGACTGTTTTCTTGCGAACTCCTGAACTCAGAAGTCAAGTTTAACTCAGGTTACCTTCGCTTTGTCACGTCACAGCGTGAATCGCTACACAAGAACCCGGGTTTCTTCGCGAAAAGTACAATGGCGGACTCTCCGAAAAAATTGATGGGGTGTTCTCGCACTAAAGTGTTTTAGTGTGTTCCATCCGTGTGTTGTTTTCCATTTCATTTATTGCCTTAATTTTCTCTTTTGAGTTTTAACTTTTTGTTATTTTATTTCATCCTTTCGCATCCCGCAAATGTTTCACTTTTCTCAGGTGCTTCCTTAAGTTGCGTAATTTTGGCTAAATATAGGTCTGCTCATAGCCTGTTCCATGTTGTATATAGCGCTCGTTTCATTTTACAAATTTCTGTGTGGGAGCGATTTTTCAGTTGAAAGAGGAGGACCATCCCCACATCTCAAGGCACCTTTCCTTTACGCCGAAGAAAACGCTTTTTGGCAAAAATTTCAAAACTTTTTGGAGGATCCGATATTGTCAAAACGTTCCATTTTTTGGGTGCTCCGTCTCCTGAACCCCTTGCCGGGGCACTCCCCCTGGACCCCCGCTGGGTCGCTCTCGCACCTCTCCCCTCGAACCCTCCGGCCTCAAAACTCCAGTCGACCCTCCCCCCTTGGCGAAAGGTTGGATCCGCCAAGGTTTTCTTTCACAAAATTTATGAAAGATTTGAAATGTTACGTGTATGATGCCGTTTCGAAAACTCGAATTGATAAAACATTTTCAGACTCAAGCTCCAGCTTATGGGGATCAACGACCCCCTAAACCTATACCAGGGGGTTTGACCGCAGCAACCTAGTTATGGGGATGCCGACTCAATCCGTGAAAGCGAATTTCTAGATTCCAAAAAAATAGCCAGAATTTCGATCAATCAGGTGCGTCGCAAATAAAAACCATGATTTACGACATCTAAAGCTAATCTAACCAAGCCTAACCTAACCTAACCTAACCTAACCTTATCTTCCCTCTGCCAGGTGTCAACTTGTGTGTGTGGTGTCACACTATTGGGATGGTTTGAAAAAAGTCTTCAGTAGGTATTAAAAAAAAAAAAGATTTTTTAAAAAAAATGACTTTCACAGGATTCGAACCAAACCACGCCTGTGACCTCCGCATTCGAAAATTGCGTCGTTAAAACTGCGGTCGAATGTGATTGGTCGAAATTCTGGCAATTTTTTTTGGAATTTATAAATAAGTAATCCGGATATTGGAGGCCACGGCGGCCATCAGTGCACAAAATCCCGAAGTTTTCAAATGCGAACAGTTTTTAATCAAACGCGACGTTCCCGAAGAGTGGGATTTTGCCGCGGTTTGCAGGAGGCACTTTGGATGATGCAGACAGGAGAGTTCTCTCCTGTGCTTCCACGCTGCTGACAGGAGGGAATTCCGGCGGCCGTATTCCCCATTGCAACTCACTCTCAGGTTCGACTCATTAGCAATACGCTTATTACAGGTTAAAGCGTTTAAAGCGTTTAAAGCGTTTTGTCATTAGTCAATTCAATGGACAGAGCTGTCTTGGGAAAATTGAATTTCTATGCAACGCTTATTCCTTTTCCATTGTTGCAAAATATGCATCCTTCTGTTGGCGGCCGCAAATCTCTCCTCTCTTTGTCCTAAAATCTATACCCCCCTGCCTCTACATGCTTTTTAAATGGGATGTCCGTCTTTCTTCCACCCACCTGACAGGAGAGAATTATTTAGTGCGGATAGGAGATTTTAGAGGTTTTAGAGATTGCAGGTTTTGGAGATTTCAGAGGTTTTGGAGATTTTAGAGCTTTTGCAGGTTCAAAAGATTTTTAAGACTTGGATAGGATCGTTTTTGTTTATGCATGTGATGATAGGATTGTGCGTGATTGTGCATTGATGATAGGATCATGCAATGTTCGCATGTGATGATAGGACATCGTGCATGATTGTGCATGTGATGATAGGATTATGCATGATTGTGCATGTGATGATAGGATTATGCAACAGGATTGCAATAGTGTGCGTGCCATGATAAGATCGTTGTGGATGTTATGAAAAAGGACAGTGAATGATTGTGCATGCTGACAGGATTGTGCATGATTGTGCATCTGATGACAGGGTTGTGCATTGTTGTGCATGTGATGATGAGATTGTGCATGATTTTGCATGGTTGTGTATAGGCCGGAAGGGCGAGTAGTGTGATTGTTGAAAAAACCGTTTCTCTCCAAGTGATTCAGACACGAAGGAATTGCAGAGAATCTGAAAGCTCTACATTCGTCTGCGATGAGAGATCAAATTCGGTTGTGTAGTCATCGTGCCAGGGCTGGACAGTATCGATTCTCTTGGGTATATACTTCTCTTGGACGGGTGTTGAAAAGTCCACAAAAATCCTTAGAAATCCACAGCCTGCGGGAACTCCACGGTAAAGGAATCCCTGAATATCCATGTCGGAGTTGAAAATACGCAGGAAAATTATTCAGATTCAGAGTAGGTAATAGGATAAGTGTAGGGGGATTCGGATATTGCTGATTTCTGGAAACAAGTTTCAATGACGACCGATATATGTGAGAAGTTTTAAAGTGTTACTCGGCAAGAAGGCCAAGAAGAGAGCGAGAGACGGTCAAGTGCTGCTTGCAGGCTTTGGTTCCATTGCTCTCTTCGTCGCCCTTCCTCCTTCAGGTCCTTTGTCCGCAGGCCATACCAAGCTGCCGCCTCTGCACGCTAAATTAGAGATTTCCTTTTCTAACACCTTTCTTACACAGGCTTAGATGGAAGTGCTCTAGTCGGAACGTTTTTGGAACACGAATACTGTGTTCTTAGAACGCTATTTTCCTGCCACAAATTTGGAACACATTGGCTATTTGGAGCACATAGAGTGTTCCAAACTGATTATCCGTGGGGTGATCCAGTGCGGATTAGCGCTAATCCAAGGTTGCCAATAAAATTAAATTTTTGCAACCTTGGATTAATTTTTGCTAATTAATTTTTTCCATTTACTTCAATGGAAAAAAATTACTCTGCAACCTCGGATTAGCGCTAATCCGCACTGGATCACCCCACGGTATGTGTTTCAATTTATGGCAGAAAAATAGTGTTCCAAGAACACATTACGCGTTCCAAAACCGTTCCGACCAGAGCACTTCCATCTAAGCCAGAGCACTTCCATCTAAGCCGATGTTAACAAGGTGTTCCAATCGGGCATCTCGGATTTAGGGTGTTCCCTACACCAATGCGAAACTCCAAATCTGGTTCTCACATTTTCAGTCCCTTATCTCAAGCGAGTGGCTGCGTATAAATCGGTCCCAGAGAGTCTCAATGTCGAGAAAATTCAAATGTATGGACAAGTTTCAGGCATATAGCAAAACTTTCTCAATAGAATAATCGTGCATTGAAACTGGTTATTCACGAGTAAAACTTCTGTCGCAATCGTCGGGAAGAGTTCTTTAAAGATGGTAGATGGTAGAGGTACCTATAGACGCGGTGGAGTCCTTACCGACGAGGATTTAATCGAAATAAAGGTCGAAATTTGTCATAAGAAGATTCAGAGAAAAGGGAGGAACTTTGGAGGAAGAAATTGAATTCTCTATGCTACACGGTTCGTTCCCTCATAATTCGGCTTTATCGCCCGTGGGTATATATTCCCTATTGCAATACACCCTCGCAGGGTCAACTCAATGTAGTCAAAAAAGGATACTCCGCATTCCACTTGAAGATATGAGCTAAGAATTCTCCCAAGTGTGCTCAGAGTGAATTCAGAATTCTCTCAACATTGAAAACTCGGTCAAAAACTTCATTCTCGGCATAGAAATTATAGTTTTTCTGTGTATTTAAATGGAAGAGTGTGAAGCATTCTCAGCTCATATCCGCCCTTATTAATTCTCTCCTGTCAGGTGGGTGTAATAAAGACGGACGTCCCATTTAAAAAGCATTAGGAGGCAGGGGTCGATTTTGGACAAAGAGAGGAGAGATTCGCGGCCACCAACAGACAGATGCATATTTTGCAACAATGGAAAAAGGAATAAGCTTTTTGCATAGAAATTAAATTTTCCCAAGTCAGCTCTGTCCATTGAATTCACGAATGACAAAACGCTTTAACCTGTTTTAGCGTATTGCTAATGAGTTGAGCTTGAGGGTGAGTTGCAATGGGGAATACGGCCGCCGGAATTCTCTCCTGTCAGCAACGTGGAAGCACAGGAGAGAACTCCCCAGTCTGCATCATCCAAAGTACCTCCTGATGCAAACCGCTGCAAAATCCCACTTTTCGGAAACGTCGCGTTTAGTTAACAACTGTTCGCATTTGAAAATTTCTGGACGGGTACGGAAAATTTTGATGTCGGAAGGGAGCCAATAGATTGCAAATTACCATTTCATGAAGAAATTTCAACATTTTCATTTGTGAAATTTTAATGAAACTTGGAAAATGGAACGTTTTAACAATATCGGGTTCTCCAAAAATTTTTGAAAATCAGGAGTTCGCATGTAAACAGACGCATCGCAAGAGAAGTTCGCATGAAAAGGGCTGCAAAACTTCAACTGGCCGAGAACTTCACAATTTTATTATCGAGCATGCTGGACCACAGCATCGAAATGAAACAGTATGCTCACTTGAAAAAAATAGCCTGCTTTACTCCATGCTTTTGTTTTTGCGTCAGAGGTGGAAAACAGACTGATGCGGGCATCGACTGTGGGAGCATTCTGGGCTTCATGCTTTGCTTTGAATTGATCAGCCGGAAGGTTGACGGGCTTTACTCGTATCTTAAAGTGGAACGACCTGTAGATTTGTGTTGCGAAAATTTCATTTCTGTGCACAACTCTTATTTCGTTTTCAATTGTTGCATTGAAAGATGCGTCCGTCTGTTGAATTGGCTCTATTGGGCCGATTTTTTAAACGAAGCCCATCTTTTAGGCCGCGGATTCTTTTCTTTTTGTATACAAAATTGCATTTAAAAAGAAAATAATCCGCGGCCTAAAAGATGGGCTTCGTTTAAAAAATCGGCCCATTGAGTTGAACCTACCAGGTTGAGTTGCAGTGTGGAATATACGGCCGCTAGTTTTGCGAGTGAAAGTGTTTTTTGGTGGGTTTATAGCACGGGGGGCCAGTCTCAACTCGATGGCGGCGCTGCGACAGAGAAGGCATTGTTGCGCTGCCGCCTGTGACGTCATCGGCGGCAGAGGAAAGAGGAGGCTGGAGGCGACCATCAGCAGACAAGTTGACGGAGCTGAAAATGCTCGTGACAAATTTAGGAAATTTCAAATTGCGCAGGGCCCAATGTTTGTGCTTGAGTGGGGAAAAATTTAGGCTTGAGTGTGGAAATTTAATTTCAATTCCCGTGATTTTCTTCGAATAAAAACATCGTTTTTCTGCCTTCATTGCCAATTTTCCTGAAAGGACTTTTCTGTCTTCAATTCGCCTGAAAGCGAAAGCGTTGTCATGCATTTTTGTCTGCGCCACGAAATGAAAGTAAAAAGTTTTACAAGGTGATTAAGTGTCTTCATACTTTCCTTTTAAACAACAAGAGGTCAGTCCTGTCGCAAAGTTCCAAAGAAATGTTGCCCTCTTTAAACTGCTCAACCTTTTCCCTTCGTTGCCACCGGCGTGTTATCTGCGAACCGTTTCAGCTGTTTTGTAGCACGACCTGAAAGCGACGATCGGTTCTGAGGCCCACTCATCCTTAATGTTTGCCTCTCAAGTCTTTGATTTTGAGCTTCCAGGTTGATGTGACGGACACGGATAAAAGTTCTAGTTCTGGCGAATACTTCAATAGCCTTTGGCAGGACATCAGGGTGCCGCTCTCTCAAGTATCTGAGGAGGTTTCCTATGACTCCTGGCTGTTTGATGATCCCGGTGCGCCAGTGGATTTGCTGAAAACTTTCCTCCAACTGTGTTACTGTTCGCAGCCAAGAAGGAGTGGCATCCAACAACAGGCCTCCTTTAGATATGGCTTCAAGCCACCCAGGAGTGATAGAATCAGTGGTTGCGGGCTTCATCACAACGGCTTGCCAATGGGATGTCGAGACTTCGTACTTTGAATGCGATGTGGCCTGCCAGATATCTTGTGCCCTCGAATCTAGAATATGATGCTTGGAATGATTCTTCAACTTCAGGGGGTGCTTGTTGGTTGACCGAACGGCAGGCACCAGTGTTAGGCATTCATGTGAGAGGTGACTGGGTTAAGCCCACATGAGCGGCAGATGTCTTTAAAATGCTTCGATGAAATTCCATTTCTTCTCCCTGACTGCTGACTTCAGTTGCAAAACTTTGAGTTTGACGTGGAGTTGGCTAAATGGCCCCATAACTTTGTCGTCTTCCAAGTCTATGCACATGCGACTATCAATAGCCATTTCGTCAAAGGACAAAACACACAGTTTATCCTTTGCGGGATGTCCAAACATTTCGCTTCCAGCAGGTCGAAGACAAAGTTCTGGATTCCGGTGGGACACTTCAGCTTTCTGACCCAGCCTTTTGAGGTAGAAAACCCAGGTAGAGGTATTTTAAGGTTGTCCCGTAAATAACAGTACGCCTTAACGCGAGAGTGCACGTAGCGTAACGGCTCGATCAAGACACTCAGCATCCCACTATTTTGTTCGTGCTTGATCTCATTGTAGACATCTGATTTGACTTGCCGAAAAAATTTTCCCAAGACAGATTGGAGATTATCCGATTCCTGACTGATCTTGTTCTCGACGTAAATCTTGGGGTTGCTAACGTTGCAAATGATGTGTTGCGCTTTCATTTCGTTCAACTCTTGCCTTAAGATATCAATCTGCGTCTTTGCTGCTTCCCGGGCGTTAGATAAGTCTCATCGTAGCTTCGAATTTTTCTCGGTCTCATCTTCAAGCTTTTTCATCAACACCCATCTCTCCAACTTCTCTTGCTCGAGTTCAGACAAAACTGCATCCAGCTTGATTCGCTGACTCCTTGTAAACTGAAGGAGATTGACGTAGCTTAACAACTCCAGGATCTGCTCGGACAATTGATCGCTGGGAACAGGAGAGTCGCACGGACTATCTTCGGTCAAACTCCGAACAGGCGTTTTCGTTTCTCATCGTTCAATGCGTTGCCGGCGGTTTACGCACTGTTCAGTCGTTTTCCCATTTGGAAGAGCAAATCCTGGAAATTTCTGATTTGGCACTGCTCCTGGTTTCAATTTCTTCCCAAGGTGTTGGTTTAGCAATTCATCCACGAGATCTCTTTCGACGTCATCAGTGCTGAAATGCTCAGAACAAATTCGAGCATTTTCGGTGTTGAAAGAGTCCCGCCGTTTGCATTTAGAAATCCAGGCTTTCCGCAGAATGGGATCTTTTGGAAAATGATAGAAGGACAAGATTTCTTCGGGTTTGTCACAGTTTCTTCCACTGCGGTTCTTGCACTCGGCAACTGCACAACTGCTTGGCATTTTTACAGAACGATGAATTGAAATACACTCCTGCAGGCGGCAACAGCAACCCTCCAACAGCCCCTCAGACGAAACTGCTTATATTCCGACACTGCTGTTAATTCCTGTAGAATCAAGCAATGTTGCCAGCATACTCTTAATCTATGGTTATCAGGCTTCAACAAAACACATCCACACATACGAAACACGATGAAATATCCAACAAGTATGAAAAATTCGCTTTTGTAGCGCTCTCTTTTTCGATTTAAGGCTAATTGACGCAGAAAAGTGTTTTCAAGATAATTAGCAACAATGGTTGAACAACAATGTTATTTTAAAACAAAGAAAATCACGGGAATAGAAATTAAAAATTTTCCACATTCAAGCCTGGGTATAGCATAAACCCTGGACCTTGCGCTCAATTCGAAATTCCCAAATTTGTCACGAGCATCTTGGCTCCGTCAACTGTCTGCTAGCCGCCTCCTGTTTCCTTTGCCGCCGATGACGTCACAGGCCTGACTTCACAATCAGCTGCTTCCGAAATTCTTCGAGACTGGCCAACCTGATTATTCTATTAACCTTGGGTTTATAGTGCCTGGAACTTCACATTTCACATTTGACACATTATTGCGAAAATTATATTTATACAGACACCGCAAAACAAACAGGCCGTTGTACTCACGGAAAATTGTAGAATTGACGAACTCGAAACAAAATATGTTGTTTCTTTAGAATAAAAACTGAGGCAGAAGCAGAGAATGCGAACAGCGCCGTTTGGGAAGCGACAGGTGGTAAAATCGACTCGAAACCGCAAACTCGTGAGAGATTTCCGCCCGGTGGATCCGCAGGTGCGCTGCTGGCGGTCAAAAGAGGAGAGCGAGCCAGTCTCAAAATGGATGGACACACCAGTCTGGCACACGGTGACCTACCGAAAGTGATTCTGTGTTTGGCCGTTAAAGATCAAACGTGTGTCAAGTTGGCCGACCTGAAAGTTTTCGTAGGGGAAAATTTCTTTATCGAGAATTTTTAACCAATTCTGTACCGCGCCGAAAAAGAACTTTTGCTATCTGTTATTCGCTGATGATCTTGTTTGATCCATACGAGGTTGTGGGTTGTCAGATTTAGTTAGGTTAGGAAAGTTGGATTTTTGAGTAGGTACTAAACATAATGAGGTCTAACCAAGAACACCATCGAATTGCCGAATTCTCAATGGAGAAATCGGATGAATGCAGATGAAAGCGAGACGGAAAGCAAGCAACAAGTACAGTGCCGGGAAAATTAATGGAACCACACATGCAATTTAAATGCAGTTTCGGTAGTCAATGAAACATTTTGATTCCGCGACGAAAATTTAGCACCAAAGTATTTCCTTGGTAGTTCAACCAAACGAAGAAGAAAAAAATCGAAAGTGTTTTTTCTAAAATATATGCAATAAAATTGTTGAAACTAAACTTGTGAACATGTCACAACATGTTGATGAAACACGACACTTTTTTCTTTGTGAAAAAAGGACGCAAGTAAAGGAAAGTTTCGGAAGCAACACCATTTCTGCCATTTAATTCCCGTTAGTGGCTCGATTAACTTTCCCGATGCTGTACAATGTGGAGTTGGCTATTTGTTCGCGGATGTAAACTGCGGCTTCGTATCGGTATTTCAAAAAAGAAAACCTAAAGCGAAACCTGATCTTACCTGCCTGCTCTCACCGCCTACTGCAGGCTTGCCTCCCGTCTTAACCGCAAATCATATCCTGTGAACTTGGTATACTCCCACGTAGACAGGTCTTTGGAACTGCACACTCACAGAAAGAACAATGACTCCCTAAAAAGTATGCCAACGTTGGATCATGGGAGTCAGTATTGTGGCGCGCAGTCATTATGTGTCCGAATCTCGTGGCGCAGTGGTTAGCGCATTATCGACTCCCACCCAGGTGGACCGAGTTCGATTCCCTGTCGGGGCACGAAATTTACTGTGGCACAAATGGTGCATCCCCCCTTGGCGAGGCACAGTAAATGAGGTCGGAAGGAGAGACTTGGTGGCCAGTCTCTAGTCCTTCGGATGGGACTTTAAGAAGAAGGTCCCGTGTGCAGCATCACACTGCGCACGTTAATGAACACCTTGCTCCAAGTCCAAGACAGTGGCTTGGCAGGTTACGTAAGAGAAAGGCCACATCTCACGAGTCACACGTCTACTGCTCTGCAGAGCATGACTCTCTCCGGGAAAACCTTCGGGTTGGCGTGTATACGCCGTAAAACTGGTCCGAGTCGTTTCAGTTGAATGCAGAGGAGAATTGGGCTACGATTATATGGGGCATAGTTCTCCTTGCTTGCGAGCCCAAGGTGTGTGCAACAAGGTAAAAGGTCGGACCACCAGCCGAATGGCTATCAGTCCATATGACTCCACGATGATGATGATGAACGTCACTGTACACAGGTGTCACTGTTGTTCGCTAGTTCTCACAAGCACTGGCGAACAGCAATGACACCTGTGTACAATGACAGAAACCATAAGGAGTCCCATGATCCATCGTAGGGATAGGAAATTGTAAGTACTAAGGGAGTCATTATTGTTTCTGTCACTGTACCCATTCCTGCTTGTAGTCCGAAACTTGGGTGTGCCAACACGACTCACGTGACGATAAATGGTCAAACACGCAACAGTATACGTTTTGTCTTGCAATACTGAGAGCATGCCACACGCAAAAGCGGGGCCACCGAAACATGAACAAACCTCCATTTCCATTTGAATATTCGTATTTCAGACGCAAAAAGTGCTCCCGCCGCAGCGTCTGTCCACTGGGTGTCCCAAATACACCTTGTTCCCGGCTCAGCAGCTGAGAGCTTGCCCAGCTCGCTCGATGCCGGCGAATTTTGCGTTGGTTCCAAAATAGTGAGCTTGAGCCCTCCGAATTTGGCCAGTCAACCTGGTTTGAGTGTTTGCGATGGGAATAGTCTGCCTGCTGGTTCATCAGCAATACCAGATGGTATACACATGGACGACGATGCAACACCACTTTTATTTTCAAATCTTGATTGTGAAAGCCCCCATGCCCAATCTCTGGCTCCAGACATCAACACTCCGCCAAGTCTCCATCACTTTGGTAGAAAAGCATTAGTGAGAGCCCGTGAGCACATATCAGTGCATTTTCAGCCCCTCTCAAATAAATCTACTGAAGTTTGCAAAGTCGTAAAATTTGCCATTTTGAATTGTCAGTCTGTCCTGTCTCAAAACAAACGCGTTGATCTTTTTAACTTAATTTCTGCTGATGCATTTGATGTTGTCATATTAACTGAGACCTGGTTGAGACCCGACGTTGGTGATGCCGAGATTTTACCCAATCATTTTCAAATATTCAGGTGCGACAGGAAGGAATCCAGACGAGGGGGTGGTGTTTTGATTGCAGTGCGTGGTGACATTCCATGCCAAAGAGTTGAGTCCCTGTTAAATGATGACAGCAATTTGGAAATCATCTGGTGCACCATCAGGCTTAAAAAAAATTTCGAAATCCTTTTGGCTGGAGTGTATTTGCCCCCCGGGCTTGTCAATGACGACCCAATCTTGAATGACTTTTACGACTCCGTCAATGCCCATGTGCCTGGCTGTAAAAACATCCTCATCTGCGGGGACGTTAACTCTCCTACCTACTTTGCATCTACTCTCTGTGACCCGCCGGAAGTCCCTCCGCCCTTAAACGGCAATGATAAATGCATGGAGCGTCTCGTTCACACCTTTAGTTTTAAACAATTGGTTAAGCAGCCCACACGAATTACTCCCACTTCCAGCTCACTTCTTGATGTCGTCATGACAAACTTTGAATGTCCCACTTTTCAAACTGCCGTTGTTCCCGGTATTTCTGATCATGAAATGATCTCTTTGACTATTCCTCTTGGCACAGGCAGAAAATCAGATAGGGTGGTGAAATTCTTCCCCAACTATTCCGCTGTTGACTGGCCATCTGTTAACAAAATTTTATTGACAAATCCTCTATTTCACTCAAATTTTATAAACAGCAGATCTATAGATGAGAATTGGGAGACAGTCAAAAACACACTGTGTGCTATTCATAATTCAATCCCCACTAGAAAGGTAAAATGCAGCGCGAAATACCCCTGGGTTAATTTTAAACTTAGCAAGTTGCTCCAACGCAAGCGACGTGCTCACTCCAGATTCAAACGCTCTGGCCTCCCGGTTCACTGTTGTCAATATGAGAGTCTTCGCATGCAATGTTCCGACTTAAATTCAGCCCGTTTTAACTCGTTTATAAATAGCTCCCTGGATGACAAATACTGCCGTAAATTTTGGAAGTATCTGAGGTCCCTAAAGCAGAGTAACAGCGCTCCAACTCCCTTGTCAATTAATGGAAACTTGATCACCGGCGCACGTGATATTGCCGCGGCTTTAAATGACCATTTTACGAGCCTTTTACCCCGAAATCAAGCATGTGCTACACAAATTCCTGCTGGCATCCAAATTGAGTTCTGTGAGTATGAACCCCTGTTACCCGTTATTTCAGCTCCAGGGATTGCAAAACTCATTGCCAAACTTAATCCAAACAAGGCTATGGGTCCTGATGGCCTACCCGGCCGCCTTATTAAGGAGCTGTCCCCGTCTTTAAGTAAAATTCTATCTCTTTTCTTCACGCGAATCTTCATGCTCGAGACTTTTCCCTCTGAATGGAAAAAAGCTGTTGTGATTCCAATTAAAAAGAAAGACGCACCACCAAATAATCCTGAAAGTTACCGTCCAATCTCACTTACATGCATTTGTTCGAAGATATTTGAGCAGATACTTTGCACTTCCGTTCGTTCCTTCCTCACTGAAAAGGATATCCTTCACCCGAATCAGTTCGGTTTCCGTGAAAACTTGTCCTGCGAAACTCAGGTTCTCTTACTCGTCGACGAAATTGCCAGAAACATGGACATTGGACTTCCAACCCATGCTATTTTCATTGATCTGAAGAAGGCCTTTGACTTGGTGCCCCATGACAAATTGGTGCTTAAAATGAAAAACTTGGGCTTTCCTAACTTCATTCTGAATTTGGTGGCCAGTTTTTTGCAAAATCGAACCCAACGTGTTTCCGTCCAAAGCGAACTGTCCCCCGAGGCATTCGTCCATTCAGGTGTGCCACAAGGTAGTGTAATTGGCCCCTTGCTTTTTCTGATATATATTAACGATATTTCCTCGGGTCTTTCTTCTTGTGTCAGGATGTTTGCAGATGATATCGTCATCTATCGAGCGGTCTCCTGTCCCGAAGACTCTCGCCTTTTACAGTCGGATCTCAACCTTGTCTCCACGTGGTGCGACGCCTGGGGCATGCAGATCAATACCGCGAAAACTAAACATATGACTTTTGCACGATCATCAAAAGCCCCCATTGTGAGGAATATTGCCTATGAAATTAACAACCACCTTCTAGAAAACGTGAAGCGTTTTAAATACCTTGGTGTTTTCCTCAGTCATAATCTAACGTGGAGAGATCATATCACCTTTACCTGTAATAAAGCCAGTAAAACCCTTGCTTTCATCAATAGAAATATGAAGTTCTCCTCCCAAGAAGCCAAGTTGAAAGCATTTAAATCAACAGTGTTACCGGTGCTAGAATATGCTTGCGCGGTGTGGGATCCAAGCTGTCAGACTGATATTGCCAAGGTTGAGAGGATCCAGAGGAGAGCTGCACGTGTTATAACTGGATCATTTGAGAGAACCGCTAGTGTAACCAATATGCTGAATTCTCTTGGGCTAGAATCCCTAGCTTGTAGACGCAAGGAGCACAGACTCAAGCTTTTTTCCAGCATAGTTACCCAATCTGTTAATTTTTGTATGCCTGCTCCTTACATGATGAAGCCCAAGCAACGCAGAACAGATAATGGCCTTTCATATAGTTCCCCAATTTGCAAAACCAACATCTTTTTTAATTCATATTTTCCCAAAACCGTGAGGGATTGGAATTGCCTATCCTCTACATCCTCAATTATTTCAAGCGCACTTTTATCCCCAGGCGTCGCATATTGCATTCGCACAACTTGAGCCATTGTTTTTAAATTCTAATCTTTGACCCATGTGCCTTTTAAATTGTCGATACCTCGTTTTATCTCTTTTTATTGTCAATTGACTCAGAATGTTTGTTCGTCGTCTGCCACCACTAACCTCTCGTGGCAGTATTGCTTTTATAATAATAATAATAATAATAATAATAATAAATAAAAGTTGCCGGTTTTGTTTTCAAGAACAGCTGTGAAGACTGCCAAAAGGGGTGGAACTTTTGCGGAGGCAGTGGAGGCAAGGGGGGTTATGTCAGGTCTATGGTGCGTGCTTTACTGAAGAAAAAAGGAAATGCAAAGCGGAACCCACGTCCCGGACGTTGGTTCACCAAATAATTTCTCGGTGATTCCTGATTGTAAAGTTGTGTCGCCGAAAACGCAAAAGGCAAAAAATTAAAATGGCGAGCGGACATCGAGGAAAACTGAAAACGGACGTAGTCACCTTCATTTGGTTCCCCCTGTATAAACTCAAATGGCCGTTTTTGGCGGGTGACAGGTGCGAAAAGCGCTTCAACATCATCTCTGCGCGTTTGTTTTCCCATTTCACACGCTTTTTGGACACATCCCAAAATTGGATGTTGCTTTCTTGGCCACACCACACCACACCGGATGCGACATAGCACACCTGTCGGTATGTCGACAGGTGTGCCTGACACGCGGATGTCGACAAGCAATCCATCTTGGATGGCCCCCGGCAGCCAGTTTACAAACCCTGCCGCGACTTTAGATGGCAGGTCGGGGCCCCAAGCGAGCATTGATTTTTCCGAGAGGGGACAGGGTTAGGTCAGGTTCAGATAGCTTTATAGGTAAGAAAAAATCAATATTTTTTTTGCGAGTGAAGGGCCCCAAACAAGCATTCTTGCACAAAACGCTCTCTGCCATCTAAAGTCGCGGCAGGGTTTGTAAAATCGCCCCCCGGCAGGTGCTCGCGAAAGTCACACGAAAAGAAAAAACGCATTCAACACGGTTTCATTTGGATGCCAAAGACAATACTCGTTTGCGTCATCTTCAGGTTTACGAGCATCCAATCGGAAAACATCAGACCAAAATCTTTTCTTTGGCAAACGATTGGATATCTGTGCTCTGAAGGCATGGGGGCCTATCTCTTGGGATCAAAGGTTACATTCGTGTGATCAATGAACTTGACAGTGGTGGGCGGCTGAAGTGAGTTTTTACGAGGGGCGTTCAATACGTTTCAGGTTTTGCACAGAAATTTTTATTTCGTAGGGTTTTCCTGACATGACAACTAAATTTGGTTGAGGTATTCCAAGATTCTGGTGTGAATTTCAGATAAAGCCGATGCAAATTATTCATATTATCGCTGTTTGAAATGAACACACCAGAAGCGGCAAAAATGAACAATTTGCTCAAATGAGAAAGTGGCTTTTTCAGAGGAACACAAAATTCAATAATCTAGCTCACGTGGTCCAAGTTCCGACTGCAGAAGTGCGTATAAAATGATGATTCTGTCATCTTCATTTATGCACTTCTGCAGTCGGAACTTGGACCACGTGAGCTAGATTATTGAATTTTGTGTTCCTCTGAAAAAGCCACTTTCTCATTTGAGCAAATTGTTCATTTTTGCCGCTTCTGGTGTGTTCATTTCAAACAGCGATAATATGAATAATTTGCATCGGCTTTATCTGAAATTCACACCAGAATCTTGGAATACCTCAACCAAATTTAGTTGTCATGTCAGGAAAACGCCATTAAATAAAATTTTCTATGCAAAACCTGAAACATATTGAACGCCCCTCGTATTTAACGACGCTTGCTGCTACAAAATCGCAGCGAAATCTGAGACGTGAAAAATGTCACCAAAAGTTTCTCCTGACATCTTTTGGTGCTCTGAATATCTGAATTTCCCAAGCCCAGAACTCACCATCTTTGAATCGAAAAAACTCTCACCCTCTTCACATCTTTTCATGCTCTTGAACTCCCAACGTCCAAATAGTTAATTTTTTTTATCTTTTCTCTCCAACATTCAAACTGTCACCTGCAAACCTTTCAATCTCCCAATCTCTGCACATGTCTTTCTCATCGTCATCCACCTCTCATCCTCTAGATCTGTCAATCCGTAGACCTCTCAGTCTGTCACTTTCCAGACCTCTCAATCTCCTTCTCATC
>JASGXE010005382.1:0-23581 GCA_030068105.1 Sinentomon sp. SZTP_YWyxl
TAGTACTGAAAGAATATGAAAGGTTCAAGATCTTTAGTGACTCTTTGAAAGAAGATGAAAGGTTCAAGATCTTTAGTGACTCTCTGAAAGTAGATGAAGGGTTCACGATCTTTAGTGACTCTTTGAGAGAACATGAAGAGTTCAAGATCATTTGTGCCCTTTGAAAGAAGATGAAGGGTTCAAGATCCTTGGTGGCTCTTTGAAAGAAGATGAAGGGTCAATCCTTAATTAATGGCTCTAATAAGAGCCATATTAAAGACTAAGGGTTAAAAGTGAGTAAATCTTGAACTGATTAAAGTTCTTTTTTGCATCCACTGATTCACCATTTTAGTATATTTCGCTTTACCATATTTCAGGTGTGAAAGAGACAAGATTGGTTCGGCAGTAGAAAAACCGAAAAGTTGTTAAATTCTGATACTAAGATCTCCACCATGGACAAATACAACAACTGGTTCTATTTTCCAACCTCAATCCGCCATGATCTTGATCCAAGCCATCAATGACTTCTTCATCATCATGAATGACTCCATCAATGATAAGAGCATGGATGCTTCAAAAGTGTCCCAGTTTTCAAATGTTTGCATCGCATGGATAGAAACTGCTTGGTGCAAGGTTGCAACATTGTGTGGGAATTGCTTCCCATCTTTTCTCCAGTCTCCTCAAATCTCGCGGGTGGACACTCAATGACAACTCATGCAGCTTTCTCTGTTGGGCGACAAAACGAATAAATTGTCTGTGTACTTTTAAAAAATATGACCTGTACTTTGTTACGCCAGCCAGGTAATAACGTAATTAGCAGTTATCAATTGGGATTGCCGGCTGTGCCTGTTTTCTCTTGCTTAAAAAACCATTGCCGTGCTTCTTGTTGTTGAAAACCTGCAAGCCTTTATAAAAGACATGGCATGACCTCTTCATGCTGGGTGTTTGGGTGAGGTCATGCTTCCTTGGGTGCAGTAACTTCATCCAAAAGAAACATCAAACTGAGAATCTGCCATCGTGAAGCCACCACAAAGATCCGGTTGTGACCCTTTTGGGTGCCATTGAACAAATTATTTGACGGGCTTCATAACCTTCGTGTGGATATGGTATGTGGCTGGTGTGACTTCTTCAAGCACCAAACTTTTTACCAGAACCATAATTCCAAAATTCAAAAAAAAAATGTTGGGTAAACATTGTCATGTTCCGAGGGCTGCAAACTGCCCTTGTTTGCAAATTCGCCTCCAGACCCGTCAAGCACCGTTGACAATCTAACAAAACTGCAATGTGGGAATGCAAAACGACAATTGAAAACGTCCTGTGCTGGTGATGAAGTATTGACTGAATTTTGAATCACGGATATGCGCATTTGCACTGCACTCCAATCAACTGCACACCTTCACCGGTCATTATCAAAGTTCAGGAATCTGTCAAGTTTTGATTGTGATTACAGTCCGGAATTTGCAATTTTTGGTTCCCACAATGTTGTATCCCACGTTTTCCGACTTCCGTCAGGGCAGGGGGGACAGCGTACGACGCACCGCTTTATCAGTTGGACGCAAAAATTCGTCCACATTCCTCGATACCCTCTCTCCCCCGGTCCAACCGTAACTCAAAAATTCTGAAAGGCGGAAAATACAGGAGTTTCTGAAGTCGTGCGCAAAAGTCCTTTTACACGCTTCCCAATGTTATCCTGAAATTTACAGGTGGATTGATTTTTGTCGACCGGTGACTTCTGCAGCACTCTCTGAATTTCGCCTTTTTAATTTCGTCTTTTCCAATTTCGCCTTCTGCCTGGTGAGGTAGGTGATCGAAAAAAAAACAGAATAACTATAAATATAGGCTATTTCGATTTTGTTTTCATTTCGACCGCAAAAAATTGGTTTTGACGAAATAATTTGGATTGTTTTCCGAAAATTCAATGTTAACCAAGCTGAACTTTTTTATCGAAGGCTTGTCGTTTTCTCAACATCCATTCCCCACCTTTTGCTTGCTTGGAAATCGGTCAGGAATCATGCAGAAGGTGTATGCACTGTTGGAACATTATTTCACAACTCCCTTGATTTGCCAGTAACACTGGATTATTGTAATTCAGCCAGCTGCAAATCCCTGTCTTTCCCTTGTTTTGCAGACAACAAGAAGTCTTTCGGCGGATGGTCATCACAAAGGTAGCCCGACCTCATCGAGGGTTAAAAATGTTTTTACATTGAAGTGAATGGCACATTTTTCCCTCGCAGATGAGTTTGCGTCACCCCCGTCATGATCTGTTCGCCGATTATTTGGGGAGTATAAAACGCAACCCCGTAAGTTTTGTGCTCTCAAAAGAGGCATAGCTGAACTGGGTCTGCATTTTTATGTAGCCACAGTTTTCCTGGAACTCTCATAATCAGCGGCGAATTACGACACTCCTGTATCTGATGAAACGCTAACCAACCAACGGGCAACGGCGATTTGCCACGAGGGGATTGAATTGAACCAAAACTCGCGCAAAATGTAACCTGTTATTTCTCCACATGTCGGGCAATGGGATCAAGTCCGAACATTCGAGTAGAACCGTAAACCAGAATAATGTAACTATTTTTTCCTTATGAATGAATTTACAGGTGAGATTTGTAGACACCAACATGGGAGGGGCAGCGTGGTTCCGTGCAGACCAGCAAAGAAACCCACAGCAGGAGCGGTGCTGGGTTCCGCGAGCCAGCCCAACGCAGTGCACCGGGGCAACCTGGTTCGTTCAGCCCACCTTTGCACGAAACGTGGTATAACGAACAATAACGGTTCTTTTGGCTATGGTGCACGCAGCAGCTGTCTGCCGCCTTCATTGCATCAGAGGCGGCGCACGCGGTGCAGATATGCACCTTGTCCGGAGCAGACTCCGAATCTGTGCACCTTGATGCCTGCGCAATGTTATGTTGGGCTCCGGTCATGTTTGCTGTAGCAATAAACATTTTAGACAACTCCTTATTCGGAATACTTTCGTTTTGCAAGTGTACTCTTTCGGATCCTAGTGTGAGTCGCAAAAGTGCCTTCTTTACGGTAGACGTTCAGATCTCTATTTGTGTAAGCACGCTTCGTTTAATCGTTTTAGACGCGAAGGCGCAATTTCCAGTGCGATGGTGTTGATAGGCTCGTGTGGTTTGCGGTCAAACACCCGTTGTAGCTCGAAAAATTGTTCCAGTCGTGAAGGAGACAAATATTTTTGATTGGATCCTATGCTCTTCCTGCGATTTCTGACGTTCTGAAAGTTCTCATTTTAAATCAATGGAGGTCAATGCTTAAAGGATTCAATCGAAGTACAAAAAGAGGAAAGAAAAGGAAGTAAGCTGGAAAAATTGCTTCAGTATTTCAAAGCGAATTTATCGTCAAATACAATAGAATCCATCGCGAAATATTGAACCCCCCCTCAAAGTATCAGGTGAAACGTTGAGCCCCGAAAAATATCACATGAAATATTGAACCACCTATCAATACCATGTGAAATCCTGAACACCTTCAAAATATCACGTGAAATATTGAACCCCCCTCAAAGTACCACGTGAAATATTGAACAACCTCTCCAAATACCATGCGAAATATTGAACTCTCTCAAAATATCACGTGAATATTGAACAAGTGCCACGTGAAATATTGAACCCCCGGAAAACATCACGTGAAATATTGAACCATCTCGAAATAGCACGTGAAACATTGAACTCCCTCAAAATATCACGTGAAATATTGAACCAGCTCTCGAAATAGCACGTGAAACATAGAACTCTTCTAGATCCACTGGGTCTAGAAAATGTTGAATGATGAAGAGACAGTTAGAAAGTTGAAGGAATTAGAGACTCTTCTTGTTACGATACGGTATGACCTTGGCTGTATTTTTCAAAGTTGACAGATGCATAGCACTCGAAGTGGTGGACAGACAGATAGGAAAACTTAACTTTTGTGCAAGATGTACATCCAGAACTGTCAACAACGGAAGCTGATAGTGATAAGGCAGTATCCCATATTGATGTGCGATTTTTGAGGATGATGGTCCCTTGTTGGTATGTACCCGGAACTGAAAAATAGAGATTTACACATTGCCACTGTTAAACAACGGCAATATGAATCTCCGTGTTTCTTTTGAAGGAAAGGTTTTGAAATAGGCTGCACAGATTTATCGCTAAAACTCTAAATTTTCTGTCAAAACCAAAATGGTGGACTGAGCCATCGCCGGACAAAACAATCAAGGAGAAATAATTCAGAGAACTTGATTGTGCCAGCTGCATCCAATTTGCACTCAAATTGCACTCAATATTGCTCAATTTTCTGAACATAATTTCTTCTGAAATTGCTGAAATATTTTTCTGAATTGAACTGAATTGAACTGAATTGAACTGAATTGAACTGACAATGAACTGACAATGAACTGACAATGAACTGACAATGAACTGACAATGAACTGACAATGAACTGACAATGAACTGACAATGAACTGACAATGAACTGACAATGAACTGACAATGAACTGACAATGAACTGACAATGAACTGACAATGAACTGAAATGAACTGAAATGAACTGATTACTTGTTTTCCCAAGAAATTGCCTCAAAATAATTTATTTTTCACAAAATGTTTTCCGAGCGAAATTATTGAGCTGCGGTCAAAAAGCCACACAGGAATTTCTCATTGCCCTGGTATCAAGGAAATCTGATTGTGAATAAATGGAAATCTTGGAAGAGACGAATCTGATTTGATGAAGGCAAACTGAATACGATAAATTTGAATTGAGTTTGAAGTGAATCTGAATTAAATGAGTCTAAATCAATTAAACTTCATTTCATCCAATCCGAACCTGAAATCTGGATGTGGTTTCTTTCTCGCTCTCGATTTAACCAACTTTTCTTCTTATTCCCCACATTCCCAAAAAATCTCTCCAACTTTCCTTACGCAATCTCAAAGAAATTTTCCTGACGAAAAGTCATTGTTTAAACCAACAATTTGCTATAACTTCCCATAAGATATCAGAAATCAACTCACCTCCAATTACTGGAGAACCAAGCACTGAAAAAAATGGAACTGCACTGAAGCCACGAGAAGAAAATGCCAACGAATGAAATATTGCACACAACCAGGTCAATTGTGAACAGCAGCCGGTGAGTGAAGCATGTGTCAACTCATCGCAGTGGACGGCAACGGCAGTAATGACCCGGTAAAGTTCATTTTTCACAGCACGGAAAATATTGACTCTCAGCTGCTGGTCTAATCAACAGGTGGAATCTCCGCTGTGCTGCGCAAGCCATCCAAGTTATTTTTTTAACTTCACGCAAAAGTTTACCTTGCGGGATCACAAACACCATTACAGGGTGCTGTGAACATTCGTAGGATGTTCTAACTCCCTTAAAATATCACGTGAAATATTGACCAACCTTTAAAAATATCACGTGAAACGTTGAACCCCCGGAAAATATCACGTGAAATATTGAACCACCAAAATATCATGTGAAATATTGAACCACCTCTTCAAATACCATATGAAGTTTTGAGCTCTCTCAAAATATTACGTGAAATATTGAACCACCGAAATATCACGTGAAATATTGAACCACCACTCCAAATGCCATGTGATAAATTGAACTCCCTCAAAATACGAATATCACGTAAAATATTGAACTCTCTCAAAATATCACGTGAAATATTGAACCACCTCTCCAAATACCAGGTTTCGTGTTTAACTTCCTCAAAATAACACGTGAAATATTATGTTTGCTGTTTTCACATGTTGAAAAGTAGCTCCTTTTCATATCGTTTTGTACAGCCCTGGCGGAAATGATATCCTGCGGCGATTCCGTTTGGCAGTTTTTCTAGTTTCTGTGTAGGTTTTGGTAAATGCCAGCTCGACGCACGTTTCCGCGATTGCAATTCGCCAAATTTGCAATTTTGACAACAAACTTCAGAAAATGCTTATCCGCAAATTTGTGTCAGTCGAGAAGCGGACAATTTCGCTACGTCAAGGCGATCGATTGATTTCAACATTATAGAAGGGCATGGTGGTCGGAAGGTCCCTGATATGAGCGGCTTCCGATCTTATCGAGTGGCGCGGTTGCGGAATGATCCGCAATCGGTCCTCATCTCATTGGTCGCTTCACCCAAGAGGATGTGTGTGTAACATTGGACCCTGTGGGACCTTACGACCTTATGGGACCGTGTGTGACCTTGTCAAAAATGACACAGCCTATCTGAGGCCCCACGAGACCATATGGCACCTTATGGCATCTTGTAAATAATACGATTTGATCTCATTAAGTGTCATCAATTACACGTGCGAAAAAACCGACTGACATATTTCCGTGACTTGGCCGCTTCAATGTCACACAGACTGGTTTCTATTGCACAAATACAAGGACACTGGACAAAGTGAAGAATATGGCAAGGCCCGCCCGAGGTTTCTGGGCTCGGGGTCTATCCCAATGTCTAATGAGGGAGAACTAAGAATGGGGTCCAATATGTAAAGACGGACCCACGTTTCCTGAAATAGCATAAGGAGGGCGACGGATTCGGGAAGGAACAAGCTATCGCTTTATATCGTTGGCCGCATCGGCCCATATCACCCGCGCTGATCAAAACATGATAACAAAAAGCGGTGGGCCTCAACAAAATAGTTAACTTAAACGACCAGCAACGAAAAACCGAGCTGGCAAGGCGGCTGCCCCACTTTACAGAAAAGCAACGAAGTCAATTCACTTTTCTTGGAGGATATTATTCCCGACTAGGCTTTACGTGTGTGCTCAAATGTTGCCACACTCTCTTGTTTGTAAAAAAGGCACGTCACAGCATTTATGCAAACAGAGGCATGACTAACATTTCCAGACATCGTTGTCAATATGGCAGCAAGCCACAGAATTGAAGACGACCGTAGATCGTGTAGCCAAAACTTCTGGGAGATATGATTGGCAGTGTTAGTAAGCAAACCTGAGTTCCTGTGCGGGCGAGGAAATCTCATTCCCGGAAGGTTTTAGTTCTCGGACGTAAAGGGATTTTTTGTTCGTCAAGCTCAAGATTAATTATTAATGGGTTGCAAATGGGTTATCGTTCATGGGAAGTAGGCTTGCCACGTGTGCTGGGCCATTATTCACGATATTGTTAGAGGCAAAGAACGATATCGGTTCTTTGCCAAAATCTATAGGCCTACTTTAAAACGGTAAAGTACCAAATATTTCAAATTGGATTTTATCCTGCAGGACTTAGCCGCAAATAACGGTGAATGGGTTTTATAAGAAAGCAGTTTGTTTTTGTGATCATTTGAATTTGAATTTCGTTTATTTCTTTGAGATGCCGCAAACACCTCATATCGGAAAACAATGGAATACAAGTGTTGCAGGAAATAACACAATGCAGAAAAAAGCGCACAATATTATCTACAACCCGAATCAATTCGATTGAACCCTTTCCGACAATTCTATTGACAACCGTTCCAGTGAGTGACTGTTCCAGTTAGTGACTGTTCCAGGCCACGACATTGATATGTTATTCCAGTATCAGCGACTGCTCCACAGTTGTGGCATTAGATGTTATTCCAATTGGCGACTGTTCCAGTTCATAGCATTAGATGTTATTCGAGAAAGCGACTCGCCCAGTTGGCGACGATTCAGGCGACTGGAGATCCATCTTCCAACTTCACATGTCCTGATACTTCTGCTCTGTGCATTTGCCATGCATTTGCCACATTATGGAATCTTTCTCGTGTTCTAGTGGCTGACCCATGCTCTTTGCCTTCCGAGCCAAGCCCATACGCCATTCGCGTGGGTCAGTCAATCCATACATTTTAACGTGCATCCATGGTCCATGCATGTTAAAATGGACATGGCGTCTCGTCGATGAGACGCAGTGTTCCAACATGCAATTTGTTTTTACATTTGGGTGACATGAAACACAGAAGGCGTGCCAGCGGATGCACCCTCAAAAAGACCCGCACAGCCCCAATGCATGAAATGTATACATGGGATTTCACCAAGCCGGGTGATATATTGCACAAAAACTAGACGGTGCGTTCGATGTCCATCTTGTTTCACATAAGTAGACTGAATATGATGTTTGGTAAATGCCTGAATAACTATAGGTGGTTCTCGACATTTAAACCAGAGTTTTAGGAACCATTCTGGATAAAAATGATGCATGGCTTTCATTATCTGATACTGATACTATCATGGAGATACTCGCCTTGAAAACACGCGGGACCCTACACACTATAAAATTGTTATGCAACGGAGGCAGTGATGCTGACTACAAATTGGTACCTATTAACCGCAGAAAATACCTCTACGGAGCGAACCAAACATAGATAGCCACGGTTCGAAAACCTTCAATTTATGCTATTGCTTTTCCAGTTTTCGAGAAGATAAGTCAATTAATTCTTCGATTCCCGAACAATTGTTTATGTCTGCAACTACCTTTGCAACAATGAACTTTGCTTTGGTTTCTAGTCCCATGTTTTACCTGTCCGTCAATCAGGAATAACGAGAAAAGGTCAAGCTGTACCTTTTTTGTCCAGAAAGGTTTCTATGAGATGAAACCTTTCATTGCTTTAATGTCATTTGCCAAATGTGACTTTCCTCCTTGAGCTTTCGTGTGGTCGGCTCAATTGAGAAAAAAGAAAAGACGAAACGCAAATCTCGTCCCGGTAGATGTTAATTGCAAAGTTTTGCCGCACACAACAGCGATGTGTGAAAATTGTTCAACCGTTAAAGACCTCAAGGAAAGGAAACACAAAGAAAGCACAGAGAAATCGTTGATTTCCTAATGACAGACGATTCCGCTGCATTCTCACATCCCTTTCCGCTTGATTTCCTGCCTGTTGTCTCCTCGTTTGGGAAGCTTCACTCTTTGCTCACCTTCCTACAGGATCCGGACTGCGCCAAATGAGTGACATACCGGAAATAGGCACTCTTAAAAAACGTCGGAAATGACAAAATTTCGAATTTCAATTTGATGTGACTTCCTCTCGTTTCTTTCACATGCATGTCGCTTTTTTTGCGCGTCACCATTTCGTACAACACCCTCACTCTCATCAGTGTGTTCAGAAAATTCGGTACTCCTTTTGGGTGTGGTGGCATACAAGTGGCTTCTATGCCCACGCCAATACAAAAAGACAAAAATTGAAGAAACATTGCTGTCACAAAAAGCAGCCTGAGTGTCGAGTGTTGGCAACCAATTGGCAGAAATATTTTTTTCATCATCGAAAATGTGCAATCCCAAAGCATCTTACGGACTTTTCCCACTGAAAAATGAAAGATACGGATCTCGTGAACTCATACGTACACTGATAGGAGTCCGTTATCAAACAAACAGCTGCTACTAGACGTGTCGGTTTAATTTTATGGTGTGTGCGAGCTCCTTTTTCTGTGTTGAAAAGTAAAAGACTCACCAGAGCTAAAAATGATACCTTCCTCTCTATTGGAATTAGCATCCATAACATCGGAGGGTATGTACATCGTTGGGGAAGAGATTCGTAAAAAACACCCTGTATCAGTGCAGAGAAGCACCCGGGAGGCTTTCGACTTCGGCGAAATATTCGGAGAAAATCTCGAATGACACATTGCTTCTCTTTCGGGGAAAATTGAGAAAAACTGGCAATTTCCCCGAAACTTTCCCCCGAAGTCAAAATCCCCTGGAAGACCCTTCTCTCTGGCGGACTGTGTGACCCAAACATCTGCGACAGAATTAGAAAATATATCTTCTCCGTTCTCCAGAACAGCAAATGAAATCTCGTCAGCATTTTTCGACAGACCGGTCAAGTACACTCACAGAAACAATAATGACTCCGTTTATGCAAGTACCTACATTGGATCATGGGAGTCAGTATTGTGTACTATGGCTGTACAGGTATTAACGATAAAATTGAGCCCTATACGGAAGGAATGGGCTCCCGTTCAAGCAATGTGTTGTTGCCTAGCAACCCCCGTAATTTTGAATCAAAACAACTCACACCGTCTGAAAACTTCTGGGGTTGCTAGGCAACAACACATTGCTTGAACGGGAGCCCATTCCTTCCGTATAGGGCTCAATTTTATCGTTAATACCTGTACATCCCCCTGAGAGAATGCCTGCAGCTATGGCCAGGAACGGCACATCCATGATACCAGACATGTACAGACAGAGAAACAATATATACTGACTCCCATGATCCAATGCAGGTACTTGTATTAACGGAGTCATTATTGTTTATGTGATTGATGATATATTACCAGCGGAGATACTGCCCAAATTCAAACGTCATCACATTCCCCGTTTATTCAATTAAAACTATCTTATACAATCATAACGTTACCTCACCACACCTATTGACTCATTCCTAACCTATCCTATCCTGTCATAATCTAACCTAACCTAACCCAACCTATCTTTAAGCCAATTAGGAAACAAAAATATCGAAAAGTGGCATTTTTCCGGCTGTCCAGCAGGTTCTGGCCAAGTTCCGCGTTGATGTGTCGCCACGATATATACGCGGTAGACGGGCGTTAATGGAAGTTAGCATTGCTAGAGGTGGGATGGGAAGGGACTGTCATTGCATACAGTGAAATGCAGCGTTCAATCATGCCAATCCATGACCAACAGAGTCAAAGAAGCGAAAATTTGAGATATGGCTAATTTCCGCAATGAAGTTGTCATGCTGACATCTGTGTGCGGTGGTTGTCATGGGAACTAGGCCTTGAATATTGCTCTCGGACTTTTGCTTCGTAACGGTCACGGTCAACCGAATTGACGTGACTCTCAACCGTTTAAGCAGGGCCTACACGGTTTAAAATTTTTGTCTGCATTGAGAGAATTAAGAGATTTGTTCATCGGATTAACAGATAGGCCAAATTCGGCTTTTATTCATCCGTTTTAGTACATCACAAAAATGTAAAAATCAAAAAAAAAAAATTTTTGTAAATTTATTTTTGAGTATAGGTTCCCATCTATTATGAGTTACTGGGTTGATTATAAACCTCATTCCACTTGAAGATATGAGCTAAGAATGCTCCCAAGTGTGCTCAGAGTGAATACAGAATTCTTTCAGCAATGAAATTTCGGCCGAAAACTTCATTCTCGGCACAGAAATTAAAGTTTTTCTGTGTATTTGTATGGAAGAATGTGAAGCATTCTCAGCTCATATCTTCATGTGGAATGAGAGGTAGTTATAGTTGCGAGCACCTCTCTTTATTTCAACCACGAATTGGGGGAATTTTTAACTTTGATTGTGTTGCCTTTCTTAAAACTGGGCATGGTTTATTGGATGGGCATTAGGTAGGACAAGGTCAGGATGCGGGATAGGAAAGCCGTTCAGTCAAGGTTGAGTTGCTCAAGAGTACTATCAATGGTTGACTTTTGAGCAAAGTGTGTGATTAAGAAATCGTTCAGTTCAGTGCTCTTGAGATGCGCAGGCATGTCATCGGTACTGAATGCATTATTCAACAAAGGACGGTCGCGTTTCCTTCCCATCCCTTCCCCTCCCTTCCCTGGTATATGATGAACCTCTGCTGTTCACAATTGATGATTGCCTTTATGGCATGAAAACCTGTAGAACAGAGTAAATCTGATACCGATACCGATACCGAAAGAAGGATAGTGAAATTACAAATTTGGGAAAGAAAAACACGCCTGCAGGCATAAAAAAATCCTGCCAATTTTTTTCTTATGGTTGCACTTGTGCGTGTGCTTCAACGCAGAAACTTTTCAATTGACACAATCCTCCTCTTCGGACCTTTTGGAAACCGAAAAAGCCAAATGATTTCTGTGGATGTTAAAAGAAAAATCCAACAGTGTATGCGCAACCGACCTTTTTTATGTCTTGGTTTCTGGTGATTTTTGCCACCGCCGCAAGTGCAAGCAAATCACCGGCTCATCGACACGCTTACACCAAATTGCCAAGTGTTGCTGCGTTCACACGCGAAACCTCGCAGTTGACGAAAAACAGGAAAGAGTATAGCGGCGGCGGAATTAATATACTCATACATGCAAAAAAATTGCGACCGGTCAGATTTGGGCAAAAACTCCATTCTGCAGAAATAAAAGATCCGCGCTTGTAACCGAGGTCAAAATCTGACTACTCTGGAACGCTTTGTTGAAATCTGGCGCTTTAATTTCTACCGCCTGCATAAGAATAAAAAGATATAAACAAAATCGAAGGCAACAGTTAAATGGGGAAACAGTTAAATTTCGTCGCCACAAAACACAGCTTATATTCCTGACTGGAAGAGAAAACTGAGAATGCTCACAAGCATAAGCATGCTCAAGATTAAATCAGAACTCTTGCAACAATAAAAATCCGATCAAAATGATGATAGGCCTTTAGCACATAAATTAACGTTTCGCTGGACGTTAGAATGGAAGAGTGTGAAGCGATTTCAGTTTTTGTCGCCAAGTGGAATCAGATGCGCAGCATGTTTTGAAAAAAGGTATCACACATGCAGGGTGAATGTAAGGCGATGGTTGCAATTTGCAAAAAAGGGTTTCACGTGTGAAGACGTATTGGAAGATGACGGTTTCCATTTGCTAAAAAAATGCATCAGCAGATACTTGAAAACCATTGGGGTCACCTTCATATTGTCATGGAGCTGAAAGCGGCAGTGGACGTGTGGTTTTCGATGCCTCAGAAGGGCTTCTTCTGCAAAGAAAGTGGTCTGGATGAAGGTCTGGACAGTCCACCCAAATTTCAGCCCTTAGATTGCTTGCCAAAACCAGGCAGAACTTGAACAATCTTTAAAAGAAGTTAAAAAATATCAACATCGTTACCTATTTTGGTTTTGCCTTCCGCACATTTTAGGCAAAAGATCGTGCCACTGCAATTAGCAACAAAGTTGAAAAAATCTTCGCCTAAAGTTTTCGAGATTGCGCGTATTGTACTTTTCAAATATTGTGTAAACAATTTGTGATTGCTCAGATTTTGGCAAAAAACACCATAAATGAAAGATCATTCTTTAAACCTAAGGAAATCTGACACCTCTAGAAAGCTTTGTCGCAATCTGACGCTTTAATTTCTACCGCTTGCACAAGAACAAAAAGAACGAAAAATATTATCGGAGTTGAATGGGATAAAAAACACATGTTCCAGAACAACCGTCACCACTCAACACTCTGAAATTGCATTCACATCTTCATGCCGCTTGTTATGATGCTTCAAAATGCAGCCATGGCTTCCATAAATTCGTTGCAATATCTCAGCCAATAATAGTTTTACCCCCAGGCAGATGTCGTCATTTTATCCAGTCAAGGGTCACTCCATTTTCAATTCATTGGAGACATCGTTATGATGGAAGCGAATTTCCAAATTCCAAACAATTCGCCAGAATTTCGACCAAACAGATGCGTCGCAATTAAAAACCTTATTTAAGACATCTGAAGCTACTCTAACCTTACCTTACCTAACCTAACCTATCTTACCTCTGCCAGGTGTCAAGTTGTGTGTGTGGTGTCAAACTACTGCTCCTGGTGTCAAAAAGTCTTCAGTATTTTTCAAAAGATTTTTCCAAAAATTACTTTCACAGGATTCGAACCAAACCACACCTGTGACCCCCGCATTCGAAGCCGGAAGCCTTGACCACTCGACCACACAGGCAGCTATCGGAAAGCGCTTCAGGAGTCCGTATTCATGGAACTGTTTTTATAATTGCGTCATTAAAACTGCGGTCGAATGTGATTGGTCGAAATTCTGGCGATTTGTTTGGAATTTAGAAATTAGCATGATGGAACGCCAGACCAGCTTTGACCAGACGCTTTTCCTGCGACAACTCTGTAGAAATCGCATGAGTGTCAATCAAGTGCAATGATTCGGTAGAAATGGCTGCCGCAGTTCTTTTTCGCTCGTTTGTTCGCTCGCCTGGCCCAATTTTTTCTCTTTCGCGTTTAATTGCTGCTTCGATGGCACAGCAGTCGCACCTGACAAAACAGACCGCACAATCGCATGCAACTCCATGAATTCCTTCCTCGCATGACTCCCAACAGCAGCATGAGATCTCGCAGTTTTTTTCTGATGCTGTTATCTGTCTGCTGTTGTCTTTTCTTGCTGCAATGCGGAACTTCACAAGTGATTTGAAAATTCAATTAAAATACATGTCTGTGGCAGGCAGGTATACCGACGTCTGGCGAATACGATAATAAAATTTGGCCTGAATTTGCCAAAAAATGGGTGAACTCCGGAACTGCGAGCGTGCTCGCATGTGGGATCATTGGGAACTATTGGGATCATTGGGAACTGATCTATTTTAGTGATGTTTTAGTAATGACGACGCCTCATACAACCAATCACAACTGCACAGCAAAATTTTGGCTCGCCTGATCTACACATAAAACGGTACACTTTCTGTCCCAGCTTTAGTACACACGGTTCATGTGTATACAGTGTATAAAGGAGCCAAATTCAGGCGAGCCAAGTGAGCTGAATAGTGCAGTGCACCATGTGAGCTGTCTGCACTTTTTGTCCCAGCTTTAGCGCACTGCGACGTTTGTGGCTCACTGAAAACCTGTGAGCAACAAGTGAGCCAGCTGTAGTGTCCTGAAGCCACAGTGGCCAGAGGGTTACAGTTCCGAAACACTGACCATCATTTTAGCGAGTCAATTTCGCAGACGTTGGCCAAATATGCGGACACCGCAAGCTCCATGTTAACAACATGCGCGATCACCAGCTGGTAAGAGGTTGACAACAAGTTTTAGGCTGTAGGAGCAGTCATCTTTTTTTCATATTTTGCCTGCATGGTTCACGACTGGATGTTCATTCCAACTGCGAGCAATTTTGTGATCATTTGTGCTTGCCTTACGGGAGCTGTGAATTTATTCTTTCAATTGCATGATGGAGTTATCAGCTCCGAATCATTCCACATTTTTTCCGGGCCTATACGTTGGCGTTACGACTGGATGTGTGTTCAAAGCAAAAATTGCAAAGTTGTTTTTTGTTATCCGGTGAATTTGAAGGGCATACTCCTTCTTGTAAAGAGAAACCATGTGTCTTTTTTTGGAATGAAAGATTTAAAGCAATAAGAATTCTCTTTAGATAGAGACCTTGAGAGAGAGAGAAGAGAGAGGAGAGAGAGAGAGAGAGAGAGAGAGAGAGAGAGAGAGAGAGAGAGAGCAAGGTATTCTACTTGTGAATAGAGACAAGGCAAAGAGCTTAAGAATTTTTTCTGAAAAAAAAAATACTTAAGGAAACTTTTTATAGAAGATTCTTTGGAGTTCAAATAAAGAACCAATTTAAATCTTCCTTTACCTTCCTTTAAATCTTCCTTTACCTTCCGCCTTTTTTTCTAATATCATTCCCAGTAATTTGTTATCGCACTCTTATCAACCTTTTTGCCTTGATTTTATTCCATCTGATTGTGTTCGGATTGCTCGTTTGGTGCGTGCTTATCATTTCGCCAATATTCAACCAATCTGTTTGCCAGACTCCGGCTTGCAAATACGCGGACCCGAATCTTCCTTTACCGGTTTTTTCATTTTCAAGTCGTCCAATTTCCATTCAGATTTCTCCACCATGTGCTGCAAACCTCCTCCCTCCTTCTCCACCCACGTCTGCCTCTCCTACTCCTATTCCTGCTCCTCCTCGTACTCCTACTCCTACTCCTACTTCTACTCCTACTCTTACCACGAGTATGCCTATTCCTACTCCTACTCCTCCCTCTCCTACTCCTCCTACTCCTACTCCTGCTCCTGCTCCTGTTCCTGCTCCTGTTCCTGCTCCTACCCCTACTCCTACTCCTACTCCTGCTCCTGCTCCTGCTCCTGCTCCTGCTCCTGCTCCTTCTCCTGCTCCTACTCCTCCTACTCCTACTCCTACTCCTACTCCTACTCCTACTCCTACTCCTACTCCTACTCCTACTCCTACTCCTACTCCTACTACTCCTACTCCTACTCCTACTCCTACTCCTACTCCTACTCCTACTCCTACTCCTACTCCTACTCCTACTCCTACTCCTACTCCTACTCCGACACCTACTCCTACTCCTACTCCTACTCCTACTCCTACTCCTACTCCTACTCCTACTCCTACTCCTACTCCTACTCCTACTCCTACTCCTACTCCTACTCCTACTCCTACTCCTACTCCTACTCCTACTCCTACTCCTCTACTCCTACTCCTACTCCTACTCCTACTCCTACTCCTACTCCTACTCCTACTCCTACTCCTACTCCTACTCCTACTCCTACTCCTACTCCTACTCCTACTCCTACTCCTACTCCTACTCCTACTCCTACTCCTACTCCAATTCCTACTTCTATTGCTTCCCCTATTCCATCCATTCATCCCACTTCTTTTCTTTCTCCTTCTCCACCACGTCCTCCTCCTCCTTCTTCTTCACCCTCTCCTCCATCTGTTTTCATTGCGCTTGCTGCTCCTCACAATGGAATTAACATGGGTATCGTCAACTGTCGATCAGTAATTGCTTTGGAAAAACGAGCTGAACTGCGTGGATTTTGTTTGCATCACAATTTAGGTGTCGTTTTCTTAACTGAAACTTGGTTAAATGATGGTGTTTTAAGTTCCGAAATTTTGCCTGACAATTTCTGCATTTTCCGGAAAGATAGGATTGGGAGACGGGGCGGTGGAGTAATGATCGCAGTGCGCAATGACATAGCAAGTTGCTCTACTGATTCCGGCATTCCTGCTGACAGTGAAGCTGAGATAGTCTGGTGTTCACTTCAAATTTCAAATAACTTAAATCTACTATTGTCATGCATCTACATACCTCCTAACGTTGGCGATGACAATCCTATCTTTCCTGCACTATTTCGCTCAATTAGTCATAATGTCGGCCCACATTCCAAAGCAATTGTATGTGGTGATTTTAATTGTCCGGCTCTCTTTAGGTCAAAACCCATGACTGGCCATCTATCCCCCAACGACAAATTTGTGCGGGAAATAATGGGTTATTTTTTCCATGAAACAAGTAGTAACTGACCCAACTCGCTTTTCTGGTAATACCGCTAGCCTACTTGATTTGGCTCTTTTAAATTTTGACTGTCCTGCTCCTGTTGTGAGTATCGTTCCCGGTCTGTCGGACCACGAGGGGGTCATCTTGTCTTTTCCGCGAGTTGCAATTTCAAAATCAAAAGCAATAAGCTTTAAATCTGTCGATTACACCCGGGCAAATTGGAACGAGTTGAACGCAGCACTGCAGCGAAATCCTCTTTTTTCTGTGCCTGCAATTTGTGGTCGACCAGTCAATGATGTGTGGCTCACAATAAAAGGGACGTTGCTGGGATGTCTCAACTCCCTTCCCACTAAACGGACAAAAGTTAACAATCAGTATCCTTGGGTAAATCGAAAACTCGACAAACTTTTCCAGAAAAAGCGAAAAGCACACTCCAAGTTCAAGAAGAGTGGTCAACCTCTACATCAATTAGCTTATACTCGTTTGAAACAATCTTGTGCGGAGCTTAATACCGTCTTGTTTAATAGATTTATCTCAAATGCCATTGCAAGTGACCATTCACGAAAATTTTGGGGATACTTGAAATCCATGCGCAATAAGAACAGCATTCCAGTCCTTTTAAATCCTCTGGACAATAGTCCTGTTGTTGAGCCGTTAGCTAAGGCATCTCTTCTGAATAACTTTTTTTCATCTGTTTTCTTACCATCATCTGTGAGTAACAATGATAATGTTGATGTAGTTGACGCCAGCCTAGTCGTCACACCTCCGGAAATATTGGATCCACTCACTTTTCATCCCGGCGGTCTACTTGTTCTTCTACGTAGAGTAAAGGCCAAGAAGCCCCCTGGCCCTGATGGAATACCTGGCAGGTTAATTAAGGAACTAGCCCCATCTTTGTGCGCTCCCGTTGCTGCTTTTTTTGATCAAATTTACAGAACAGGTGTGATTCCCGATGAGTGGAAGAGCGCCATCATTGTGCCGATTCGCAAGAAAGGTAGTCCTTCTAATGCTCCTGAAGGATATCGCCCCATTTCGTTAACGTGTATCTTTTCAAAACTCTTTGAGCGGGTTCTCTGCAATTACATCACATCATATCTTGAGAGCATAAGCTTCTTTCATCAAAATCAATTTGGTTTTCGACGTGGACGCTCCTGCGAGGCGCAATTAGTGCTTTTTGCCGATGATATTACTCGATCGCTTGACTCTAGTGTTTCCGTGCACGCAATCTTTTTAGACTTGACCAAAGCCTTTGATATGGTCTCTCACACAATGCTCCTTAGAAAACTGCGCGAGATAGGCCTACCTCAACCCATAACTAATCTGGTTAAATCCTTCCTCTCAGATAGATCACAGCGAGTGAGCCTTCAGGGGTCCATTTCTTCTTCGGTCCCTGTAACATCTGGAGTTCCCCAGGGTAGTGTGATAGGACCTCTTCTGTTTCTCATTTACATAAACGATTTAGCAGAAAATGTTTCAAGCTCAATTCGTATGTTCGCAGACGACGTTGTAATTTATCGACCTGTCCGCGAGCAGGGTGACTGTACTAGGCTGGCGGATGACCTTGCAACTGTAAGTAACTGGTGCGACAGGTGGGGTATGAGGATAAATGTAAACAAGTCCAAGTTTCTTCCCTTCGGAAATCGCGCTGTACCCTTTCATTATTCGGTCAAAAATGCTCCACTAGAGACAGTCAGCTGCTTCAAGTATCTTGGCATTCTCTTTACAAGTGACTTCAACTGGACACCCCACATAAATGAGGTGATAAAAAAGGCATCCAACACTGTAGGATACATTATGCGAAACCTTGCCCGTGCAACGATTGCGCAGAAAAAGCAGGCGTACGTCACCATGGTTTTACCGATCCTGGAATATGCCTGTGCTGTGTGGAACCCCACCAAAGTTACTGATATTCAGGCAATTGAGGGTGTTCAACGACGGGCCGCTAGGGTAATAACAAGCTCTTACGATCGGTTTGCAAGCGTTTCAGCTATTCTTTCCAATCTAGACCTTTCAACGCTGGCCAGTAGGCGTCGTGCTCATTGCCTTACTTTTTTTCGCGATATTGTTGTTGGCAATGTTGATTTCTCCATTCCATCTTGTTACTCCATCAAATCAGTTCAACGACGAACCGATAATGGTTCAAGTTTCAACATTCCATTTGCGAAGCGCAATGTTTTTCGAGATTCTTTTTTTCCTCAGGCCATAGCAAATTGGAACAGTCTATCGCGAAACTCTCCGATCATCCTAGATGCCATTGAGAGGATGACCCTCGTTGCGCCTGTGTGAAATCCTTCTTCGATTAGCTAGTTTGCCCTCATCCTGTCGCACCAGCTTCCTGCTTGAATTTGGCTGCGGTTTTTTATTTTAATTTTATGAACTGTTTTTATTTCTTGACTGCTACCATTTTATCACAACAACCAGTTCATTTTGTTGTTGTAATTTTGACTGAAATAAAATAAAGAAATAAATAAAAATAGAATCATTGAGAGGTAAAAGCGGGATCCTTTTTTAAATTGAATCCTTAAGGGATAAAAAGGAATCCTTTTAAATATAATTCATGAGAACTAAAACAAGAACCACTTTTTAAATAGAATCCTTGAGAGATAGAGCGAAGCTCCGTTTTTAATGGAATCCTTGAGTGAGAAATAATACAAGCATCCCTTTTTAAATAAAATCGAGATTAAACGAGATCCCTTTTTTAATATGATCCTTGATAGAGAAAAGCAAGGACCCTTTTTTAAATGAAAATTTTGTATTGTATAAATTGTATTGTATTTATACTATTCGCAACTTGCAGAGCGTCAAAATTGTAAAAAAATTTCGAGAGTTTTGAGATAAACAAGGATCCTTTTTTAAAAAAAAAATAGGATCCTTGGTAGACAAATTAGGGAAAAATAATTTTCTGAAGCTATCATGGAAAAACAAACACGACAGGAAATCAAAACATCAAAAAAGAAATGCCACAAAAACTCGCAAGAGCTTCGGATAAAGACATCACCTTGCTGATTTAAGAGAGGAAAAGAAAGGAAAAATGATCAGCGCAAATGAGTGTGTGCGACGAAAATGAACTCGGGTATGATCATGAACCGAAAGATGCATGACTTGGCGAAATGTTTGATCATTTGGCGATCAAATGATCAAAATCAAAATGAGATCTCCGACGTCCGTGGCAGATGATCCATTTATGAGTTGACCTTCATATATGGGACCAAGCAGGACAAGAAGATATTGCAAAAGTGGAAATGGTCCAAAGAAGAGCTGCCCGCATCATTACGAATTCATAAACCCGTCATGCTAGTGTTACCAGCTTCTGAGCGATCTTGGCCTGTCTACTCTGTCAAGTGGGCGCAAAACTCATAGACTTCATCTTTTTAGCAGTGTCATAACCCACTCTCTTAATTTTTCCGCGCCACCTTCCTATTTTTTGAAATCTAATCAACGAAGAACTATCATGCTCCAATATGCAAAACTACCCGATACTTCAACTCGTTTTACCCACGAACCATAAGGGATTGGAATAGCCTCCCTGCCTCATCCCCTCTTGTTTCTCGTATACATGCTGTCCTGGGCGCCTTACCAATAGTGAACACCTAATTGTTGGAATTGTTTCTGTTCATTTTAATTTTCTTTTAAATGTGACTCCGAATGGCTTCTCTCATTCCACGTCTGCCACCAAAACCTATTTGTGGCAGTCTCGTTTTCATAAATAAATAAATAAAATAAATACACTTGCGAAGGTCGGGATATGTCCTCTATCAATTGGCCAGAGCCATAGGGGATGATGTGAAGCTGCCCCCCAAAATAATTTCAAAATCGATTGAAAGTTGGGACTTCTGAAAACTTCCCGCAAACGTTGGGACAAATTGGGACGGCAAAAGACGTTTTGTTCATGACGGTTGCGGGATTTTCTCGCCGAAAAAAGTTTGAAATCTGGTATTGTGCGTTCCAACTCAACTGTCCCAAACCCAATTCTGCGCCGGCAATGTGGCCTTCCTGCCCCCTTGCAAGACGTGAAACGGTGTCGTGTTTCAGGATTCTGCACCAGCAGGTGGGATGCCCCAGCATTTTTCTCCCCCATCGAATTTGCTTCGCTGCGGCCCTGACCTCTCTGTCCGCCGACGCAAATGAGATACACCAATATACCTACCCACGTTGTGGATACCCCAGAATACGCAATTGCTCAATGTGGCTAACATTATTAATTTGTTTGCAAACTCAATTCAAAAAGAGGAAGAAAATGAGCGTATCGCTCATCCTCCTCTGTGTTTATCGCAACAATTGGGTGTGCAATCCGATTTTTTTTATCTGCATAGATCGCCGATGACTGCATCTCTGCACCAAGTTTTCGTATCTGAATACTGCGAGTCCAATTTGAGTCTCCGTAAAACCGGATTGCCAGTCCGGTTGCAACATTGTTTAAAACACTTGGAGCAACTAACAGCGGATAGAATGCTTCATATAGGTTATTTCAACTCCGGAGGAAAGAAGGGAGGAAATGAAAGTTTTCTTGACTTTCGTCAGGGGGTCCGGGTCGTCTGGTCCTATGTTCGTTTGGTCCAATGATCATATGGTCCAATGCGTTCAGATTTCTGATATGGACGTCCCAGAAAGAATCCAACCAAACCCAACCTAACCTCACCTAACCTTACCTAACCTAACCCAACCGAATTTCCGAAAGCGTCTCCGACATGGACGCAAATCACATCGAAAATTTTTCGGATTGGCCGAATCGATCATTGGACCAAACGTGCATTGGACCAAATGAGCGGCACCGTTCGTCAGGAGTCCGCACAATATAAACGAAACTGCCCACTTTTGGCAATCGATGTATTTCTCTCGAACTTTCTTCCGTGGGTTTTGATTTTTCTCTTCTACCATGCATATCCATGGTGGCCCAAAAGTCTTTGGCCACAGCAAAAATGAAAATTTACTGTTTTTATAAAGTGGCTCGTTATCTGAATCATCTTCAAAAGCTCCAACCACGTTTGCAATCAGTTCATATTGGACCTTCATGTCATATTCAAGGCAGCCCAAATGTCTTTGATAACAGCAAAAAATTGAATTTGCTGTTTTTTCTGAAATTTATTTATTTGAAATTCTTTCCCGTCCTAACCACAGATTTCATCACTTTAACCGCAACAACAATTTCCGATTAACGTCTTGATATCCGTTGGTTGGTGCCGGAAAACGATTCAGATCACATAATGAGATAATAATGGCAAATTTAAATTTTTTCCAATGGCCAAAGAATTTTGTGGTAGGTACCCTGTATAAGGCATTGGCCTCCACCTCTATGCCCGAAGCATCCTCACTTGCAGAAGACTTCAGACTCAAAGTCAGGGATTTGAGATTCAAGTTCAGTGTTTCGGAGGCTGACAAACGAGCGGCGGCATCGCGATGAAGACCACTCTGGAATGTTGAGCGATATTTAAAACAAGTTTTTTTTTCGGTTGCACGACCATGCCATACATCCATTACCGCACAGTTATACACGAGTAGGTATAGAATGTCGGGCAAAATGGTCAGGAACGAAAGATCAAAGACAGGTGTATTCGTATAAACCGTTTCAGAGCCGAATTACCTTATGTTTTTTTGCTAGACTTAAAAAACGGTAATCGTGACCGGAATTTAACTGACGCGTGATTTGATTTTTACACTCTGTTCTTTTGTGCAGAGGGAGTTTGTTATCTGTACCGCGGCCGCCAAAAGAGTCTTACCCCTGTGCATGGATGAGTGTTGGAGTGAGCAGGCCGTTCGCCAAAAAACAGAAAAAAAAAGTTTAGAGAGCAGCGTGCGGTTCGCCATTCATACGCGAAACCTTATCAGCAATGAAAATATCTTTTCTACAGCAAATCGAGTGCAGGCATTTGTCTGCAGTGGCACATCCATGGATACTTGAATAGAGAAGATAATCCATGGGCACATCAAGCCTCCCGGGAAGTGCAAGGTAGCGCTTTTCCGGCTATGGGTTTATGGGGGAAGATCGTCAATCGGTTTCCCTTGGAATGGGATCATTTGAGGGGAAAAGGCGACCAACAGATGGAACGATTCGGATAATTTTGGGTTAATTTTTGGGTGACAAATTGTGGTTTCCCCAAATATTCCGCAAAAATGAATATTTTGCCCGGCGACGGGGGTGGTCGCCCACTATGCTATCCGCTGCTTCCGTCACTGTTGCGAATGGAAGAAAGGAACAGTGTCATTTTGAAAGCCTCACTGATTCTTGGTCGCATACAAAATACTCCAGCAATCTGTTTGAATATTCAACAAAACTTCTACATATGTTTCGTATACAGTATTGAACATACATACAACACATAAAGGTGCATAACCATGTGAACACTATACGTGAACTTATCTTCTGACATTTATTCCCTGAAACGTTCAAAAATCCGAATTTCTAAATCACCCTCAGTTCTATTATAATTCCTAAAAGTTTCTCTGGGAGGACTTCGTTCGACAACCGGATTCTTCAAACCAATGTTGGAATTGACTTTGGATCAAATTGGATTCATAGAAATTAAAATGTAATTTGGATTTTTGTTGACACCTGCATCCGTCCTCCAGTTGCAGTATACAAAATTGTGCTCCTCGTCAAGAAGCCGAACGTCGAGTTATAACGAGGAGGACCCTGTACCAATCAATATTGACTTCTTCAAATCTGGCCAGCGATGGTGGATGCAGAAAAGATTGCAGAGAGTCTGTATCCACTGTGGTGGGCATCTCATATTG
>JASGXE010005383.1:0-23498 GCA_030068105.1 Sinentomon sp. SZTP_YWyxl
GCAGAAAAAGGCATTGCAGTAAATGGTAGACCAAAAAAATATTATTGTCGTATTACTTGCACAGATCGATTTCTCAGGAATAGCACAGTGCTAAAAATCCTGGACCAACAAAACGGAAGTAGTCTAAAAATCCCACTTCTTTCAGATGATTTCCAAACACTGAAGGAGGAAATTCACCCACATGAAGGTGACCACATGCTGGATTGGAGTACTGAATAACATTGTACAATGTGCCAGAAATGACAGGTCGATCTGGCAGTTTTCAAATATGTGAGGAGAAACTATGTGAGGCTGCTCCCCACATCAGTTTGGTCAGGCAGGATCCAGGCAGCAGTTTCAGCACAAATGCTGAAGTGAGAGACAAACTAAAATTTTTTATGTGAGGTAAAGAGTCCCACTTCTATCAAGAGGCCTGATTGGAGTGAAATTACTTGGTTGCCCTCTCCACATGCTTGATCAATATTTTGAGAGTTCAGACAGTGCAAAACTGCCTCAAACAAGAGACTTATATGCAGAATCCAACCTGACGATTTTCAAAATAAATAAGGGAACAACTTATGAAGTTGGCTCCAAGTTTTTGAGAGGTCAGTTTCTCGAACATGAAAGGCACCCAATTGCTGGAAATTTATGACTGCCGACTTACATGATAGCAAATTTCAGGTCTACGAAGGGTGTTCAATAATTATTGTCCCTGACAGAGTTCCAGTGGGGCTAGGCAGTTGAAACTTGGCATACACCTTCAGCCATCTTTAATGAGAAACCTTACACAGTTGCACATTCCTGCAACCTCGAGATCAACTTTGTGCTTTCGAAGGGGAGAGTCTCCTCCTGCCCCAACAGTCAGTTTCTTGATCCTGCTTCATGTCGTTGGCGATGATTGCCCAGTGCTGCTGTTGTCAACATGGATACGTTGTGGATGCATTTTTAACGTGGATGCCAAATTGCCAAACTCCAGAGTGGTTGGCAAGGAAAGTTTAGGCACATGTTCACCATCCCCAGTGGAGAAACAGGGTGATCACTCCAGGAGGCGTGATGTGCCCAGTCTTTTGGGAGGTCATCGAAGTGACCATCACCAACTTCCCAGAATAAGAAGGAACCATCACTGGCAGCTGAATTTACCAATTTTCTTAAAATAACATGGTGAGAAATAAGAAAAAATGCTAAGAAGATAACCTGAGGATTTCTTTCTTTTCCATGCCAATGCCCATTCACACAGCTGTCCAGCTGCCGCACACAAAGTTGCCACATCGGGACTTGAAATGCCTGGTGTGACCGCAGAATTCACTTGATTTGGGATGCGCCAACTTCAACTAATTCGGCTAAATGAAAATCCGTCTCTGCAAGCACCACTTTCAAAGCCCAACTCACTTGACAGGGTGATCAGAGACTGACTGTTTGGCCAAGGGAGACTGTAGCCATCAACGGTGACGGGAACATGGTTCGAAGATCGCAGAGTTGTACCACTCAACAAGGCGACTACAGAGAGAAGACATATGGTGTGTGCCAAGTTTCAACTGTCCAGTCCCACTGGAACTATATCAGGGACAATAATTTTTGAACACTCCTCGTACCTAACCTGTTGGTTTTTGATATGGCAGGTGCTTCTCAGATCAGTTCTCTTTTTTTTTGCTTCTGTTTGACAGTGACTTTCGCAACCCTTTTTTAAAATCAGCGAGATTGGCATTCTTATCTCTGGAGGCCACAAAACACCAATTTGACTCACACACAAAGTGCCGGAAAATGCCGGTCAGCTTTTCTTGAGCCAAACTCACGAGAGAGTGCAGAAAACATCCAACTATGAAGGCTGTTCAAGAAAGACTGGGACTCTTTAATTTATTCACTGTTCCAGTATCCGTTGTTGGTTTGGGCATGATTTTTCTGGAGGTACATCCCTTCTAAGTTGTTTTGCTTGACCCACCTCCTCTTCCATTCTTGGAACCAACGCAGCAGTCCATTCTTTGTCATTCTCTTCAAAATCGCCTCCGCAGCCTTGATCACTTCAGTGTCCACACAGGTTTCCCTTCTAAGTTGATTCGCTTGACCCACCTCCTCTTCCATTCTTGGAACCAACGCAGCAGTCCATTCTTTGTCATTCTCTTCAAAATCGCCTCCGCAGCCTTGATCACTTCAGTGTCCACACAGGTTTTCTCATTGTGAGCAGGAGAAAAGAGTCACAGCTGGCCACATCCGTACTGTGGGGAGGGTGGGTCAAAAATTCAATTTCATTTGCGGCAAAAAACCGTTGCACCACAATTATTGTGACATGCAGACGTGTGTTGCCATGATCAGAATCCATAGTTTGGGAGGGGCTGGGGTGTGGTGTCCGGCTCAAAATTTCATGAGTGCTCCCAATTCTGACATTTAGATGTTGAGCCAATAATGGTCACCTGTAGATCCTCGTGCACAATGCTACGCAGTATCAATGTTGACTTCATTGGCCCATGTTTTCGATACACCTGGGCCACCCTGTTTCTCAAAACTTTTCCTATCGTCATTAAAGTCCAGCGAAACACAGTGGATTGAGGCAGGGCATCATCCCCATGTTATTCCTGGAGAAAATGCAAAGCTTTTCATTGCTGTTTTGTTCAAATAGCTAAAGAACTTGAACCCTGCATGCCGTTCGTCCAGAACAAAATCTTGTCAGAAGCTGGAGGAAAAAAAAATGAACCAACAAAATCAAACGTCCTAAAATAGTGGAAGGTCGGCGGAAAGAAACCAATTTTGGCAAAAACGTAGCAGAAGAATTCCTCTACGCTCTGGCAGAAGGGTGGATATTATTTTTTTCCACAAAATGGGGCAGCTGGGAAGTTGGTTGGAGCCCAGCCACAACACCAGTCCCAGTCTTTCTTGAACAGCCCACGCATGTTCCTGTAGTTTTCATGCATTTAATGTGTGCTCTACTCATGGGGAAGGTGCAAAGGAAAAGCTGACCTCTAAATAGGTATTTGCCAGAACAGAAAAGTGCAAAATGCACTGATTGATAAAAAATGCCAATGTTGGCCTAAGTAAAAAGTACAAACTGATGCACCTGGCTTTCATCTCATTTTTATCTATCTGGCTCTTTCAGTGGGAGGTCTCATTGAAACTGGAATGACTGTGCAATTTTTCATGTTATTTAATTGCGAGTCTCTCTGCAAGAGTTTGCCAAATTTGCTTTCTCGGACCTGGTTTATTGCTTGGTATGAATTGCGTTCTTCTTCTTGGCCAGACTTGCCAAAAATTTTGTTGCTTGAATCCTGAAATTAAGCTTATTTTGGTCTAACGATGAAGTGGCAAAGTCTAAAGCTGCTCCTGTGTCGTGTGTTGTTATGTTTGGCCTGCCATTATCTTTTTTGTGGAAGGTCTGAGCATCTTTTCTGTTCAAGATCTGAGCAGAACAGGTGAAGTGTCACTGGCTTTTGCACGTATGGTATTTTTTGTCCTGTTTTACGATCGTTAAGGCCTGCCTCAAACTGCTGCATTTTTTTAAAGTTGATCAGAACCTTTGTGCCAAAGTGGAAACTTTGCCTGCCTTAGCAAAGTTTCATTTTTGCTTGAATGTATCACATGCTCCTTGTGGTGCATTTGCCATTTGCAGACATTTTAAAATTGCATTTTACAGCAGGTGGGCCTGGCTTCAATAGTTTTTTGTGCAGTAATTATTGCCCACGGGGGCATGGTTGCAACTTGTGATTTTTTCAGATGTCGAGAAAATTTCATTCTTGCCTGTTAATTATTTGCATTTTTATGAAGCAAAGTTTTTGAGATTTTCAGTCATTTTTGTCAGCATTGATGATGAGAAAGGTGATCAGGTGGAATTATTTCATAATGAGAAATCTGCAAAAACTTATATAGAAAAAGGGTAACTTTTTCAGGAGAGTTGGTAACTTTTACAGGAGAGGAGATACCTGCTTGGCAACCTTTGACTGCTTCCCATTTGGCAGTATTGTTGACTGGATTGAAATTATTCTCCTGAATGACACCTGTCCTGTGATACTCATGCAGATCATGTGGTGAGCATTTGCTAACCACAATGAACACTGGGTTGCCAGCACCTTTTTCAGCATCAGCTATACTTATCTAGAAGATCTACAAATCCAACTAGGAACATAGGTACCAGAAAGTGTTCCCAAACCGGCAACTTTTCTATTTCGCAGATTATGTTTGTATTCTCACTGGCATCTAACTTATTTTGCCGAGGTTGCAGTTACAAAAACTCAGTGGACTATGTTTATATCAGATTCAGATCATGATTTGGAATTCTTGATCAGTGATCTTCTTGCCGAGGGCCTCTTGTTAAAAGTTCTACCATAGAATGTCCTGATGAACTAGGTAGGCTGATCACCATACTGACTTCTGTTCTTCAAACTGAACCAATTGTTATTCAAGCATAAACAGGGTGAAAAAGGTGCACAATGTAATGGTAGAACATTCGAATATGAAAAAGGAAAGAAAAAATAAAAGGGGTTAGTGGCTTGCATTGTTAAGTTGATCTTTGTTGTTGGCAGCTGGAGTTCTGGCAAGAGTTCCCAGGAAAATGCAGGTTGCTTGTTACGAGGGTTGTTCCAAAAAGTTTGGAAGTAGCAAGATAAAAAGTTACCTTCACCTTAACGTTATGCTCAATTTAGGCACCAGTCAAAATCTTCAAAGTACTTTCCCTGAACATCCTGGCAGAGTCACAGCCTTTTAAGTCATGTTTCAAATGCACCACGGATGTCCTCTTTTGGAATTGCTTTTAGCTCTGAATTTAGAGCTTTGGTCAGGTCTTGGATCCTGTGGAAAGGCTTCCTAGCTGTTCTTTTTGACTTTTGGACATATCAAAAATCCTAGGACGTCAGGTCTGAGGAATAGGGTGGGTGGGAGACCTCTGCTATAGTGCTCCTTCAGGAATTCCTGAATTTTCTTGATTTTGTGGGAAGATGCATTGTCATGCAAGAATTGTGTTTTGGTGGTCCTGATACCAGGTTTCTTCTCTTGGCTATTTTCAAAGAGATTTGAAAACATAACATCAACGTCGTCATTGCTTGCTGTTCTGGCAATATGTCCACTAATATTGTGCCCCCGTAGTTGAAAAATGCGATAAACATCCTTTTTATTGATTGAAAATCTTGTCTCAGGACCTTAGCCTCAGGCTCGACATCTGATGGCCACGCCATCAGATGCAGCCTTTCCCGGGACATGTCGTAAAAGAGACAGGTTTTGTCTCCTGTAACTGTATATGTGAACTGCTTGCAGTCTGCCCCCTGGTCCAAAGCATTTGACGTTTTCTGCACAAAATCCATTCTCTTTTCTCTTTGCCATCTGCTCCTGAGTCAGCTTATGAGGCACTCATTGTTTGCAAACTTTCGTCAGGCCCAAGCCATCGGTGCCTGCATCAGTTGTGCATTTGTCGTTAGATTATTATTACCAATCGCTTGACGTTGATTTGCCTCGTTCATGGTCGTTTCATGACCCCTGTGTGTGCAGGCCTCATGTGGTCCTATTTTTTCCATGTTGCCAAGAGAAATCCTATTTTTTTTTTTTTAAATTTAACTATTGATGTTTTTTCATAATTCATAATTGTTTCACAATGTTTCGTAATGTTGTTTTGTAGTTTTTGGATTCGATTCGAAAAGAAAAGAAAAATTCTTTTTCAAAAAGATTACAAAAATTGTGTTTCCAATAAGTCCCTTCCTCCGCCCCCCGGTGGTTATTCGTGCAAAGATTTATGCATGAAACAGAAAGATAAGATCCTTTTCCCCCTTTTTGGGGTTGAAAACCTAGTTTTTTGCGTTGAAAATCCTATTTTTTGGGTTGGAAATCCTATTTTTCTGAGGTTGAAAATCCTATATTTTTTTGCTCCCGGCATGACCCCTGTGTGGGCTACATCTTTTAGGTCATCCTTGCCATGTTTAAATTGCTGAAATCATCTGGATAGTGTTGAATTATGAGCCATCATCACCATGAACTTGTGTCAAATGTTCTGTGTTCAAGAATTTTCGTTGCTGTTTCCCCAAGTTCCATCCCTGTAAACACGTCAAATCACTCAAATTCTTTCAAAAATTCCACTTTTGCAACCACAGTTTTTCAAAAGCTTTTTAAAGCACCCTTTACAAAGAAAACAGCCTTTCTGAATTTCTAAACGCATTAGGTGGGTCGGGTGCAACACTCCCCACACAAGCCATGAAAATTGAGTTCGGTGGCTGCTCATAGAAAACGGGCAGTTCCCTCATTTTTTTATTGCAATACAATCTGTTGTTTGTCGAAGGTGAGAGTTTTCAATACCTGAAAAAGTATCTCTCTGAACAAAAGAGAAAACTACCGTTTTTTGAAAAGTTCTTGGTTCCAATCCCAGCTGGGTCAAACAATTTTCATTTTTGAATGTTTTCCCAACAAGAAAAATAAAACGTGAAAGTATATTACCCGACAGCAGATATCTGTTGGTATGCTTGCACTTCTGCTCTGGTTCTGTTTATTTTCTCTGCTCGAAAAAACAATGTGCGAACAGAGGGCACATTTTCTTCATCGCACAATCGCGAGATCTGCAGCACTGCCAAACACGTGGTGGATCAGATGTACCTAGGTACCAGAGCAACGCCCACCAGCAGAACAGTCAGAAAAACAAAATTCAGAGGACAAGCAAGCACTGAATGGAACAAATTGGAATCAAAAACAAGCCATCACAGCATCGTTTTCCAAGGATTCCAATGGCTTCCTGAAATAATTATTCAGCACCAACATGTCAGCTTTTTCTTGTTTTTGTAGTAGGTACCGACTTGAGCTCAGTTCTGTGTACATCTTAAAATAAAACATGTTTCTCAGTTTCTCTTCCCAATGTGATCCGAACACTTCAAAGAATGGAAAAACTAAAGCAAAGCAAAGCATCACTGTTTCCCACATGACTGGACTGCCTGGAAATGCTGCTCAGATGAAGGCAGCGGTTGGTCCCATTTGGGTTTGGTCTCAAATTTCCAGTTTGTTACTCTGCTTATGTTTCACTGCCTTGCTTACCTACCTACTAATTTTTTGTGTACATATTTCAAACTTCATTCAGCAAACAGCATCCTTTCCGAAGTAGGCTAAACCAAATATGCCTGGTGTTAGGTTTCAAATGAAGTATTGTTCTGGCCGACTCATCTGCCTACCATTGCAGTGCAACAACACCACTTCCAGGTTTTGACTGATGATTTATTTAGTCCGTGTGCAACAGATTGCCAATGAAGGTGGAAAGGACAGCCAGGCTCATTTGGCTAATGTACCTGGCAGCTCTGGCCAGTTGTTCATCTGTTCTTACTGTGGTGTCATCCAGTGATGTGGCAAGTGATGGGACACACTCCCAAACGGATGGAATTCAGCCCCCTCTCCCTCCCCCTGTGCCTTCAATGCGCTACAGGAGCACCGACGAAGAAAAACTCCAGTCTGAAAGAAATGCATTCACGGACAGACTGTTTAAGAAGTATGGTTCTGGTGGGCAATTGACTTTCGAAGGGTTTGAGCACCTTTTGTCAAATTTAGGCTTCACAACTGTACAGCTTGGAAATCATTCTCTTGATCAGCATACATCAGTGGTCAATGGAACATTCACTGAAAACCACGATCAAGCCAAGGTTCCTGGCCACAGTCACAACCATCTTCAACAGTCGGGAAACATGCCACAACGTGGTGGACCAGCACCTGACTATGATAATCGTTTCTATCGAACCTCTGTACATGCTTTGCAAGGTAGGCAAATGAGCTAACAATTCTGTTGTTGGTTGTGTTATGATAGTTCGTATTTGTTAGTGTTCTGTTCTGAAGTAGGTCTGTCCAGTATTATTGAGCAGGCTTTATAATGTTTGCATGTCGTAATTCCAGAGTCTTCTCCAGGCAGACTCGTATCAAGTTGACAATTATTGATCATGAACAGTGTTAATGAATCTTCTCTTTTTTTTTGCTCAGCTGGTAGGTAGTGAGTTAGTTGGAGCACTGACGCTTGGAAGTGTGAAGGACGATGCAACACCATATCACTGCTACTATTTGGCCTGGGAAGTGTTTTGGTTGTAGAAAAGTGCATGGGCTTTTAGCATACACTCAACCTGATGAAAATTGACTTTCGTGATTCAAGTGAATACAATTCCTTGAAAGTGATTCGAGTTCTTTTTTTGTGGAAGGGTTGCCAGATTTTCAACCAGTTTTAAATAACCAGTGGTGGAGAGAAGGGTCCGGTGGAAAATGACTTCGGTGGAGAGTTTGGTGGGAAAAGCTCTATTTTCAAGTTGAATCGCTTTGTATGGCAGGGGTGTCAACGAAAGTCAAGAAAATTTTGTCACATTCAGGCGAAATTCACAGAGAAGCAGTTTCTACTGGACCCTTCTCTACGCTTTACGTATGGAAAGATATTTGTGAGGATTGTAATGCGAAATAACTTTCTCCAATCTTGTTTCAGATGCTGAAATGCACCATCTGGATCGTTTGCCTCAGTCCTTGTCCAGCATTCAGGTAAGCATGTAGCAGTATATAGACCTACAAGGTGTCTCACTTTTCCATTTGTATCCCTCCCTCTTAAAAGAGGCCCATCGTATTTTACTTGTCTCGCCTTCGTCCATTAGGCACAGGTTTGCATTGGCAAAATCTTGCAGATTTGTTGCTTGACATGATGTTCTCTGTTGCATGATATTCAATTGACATGGTGTTTACGAGTCTGGTCAAGGCAGGACCGCTGGGCTAGACATCGGATCATTTTTGCCTCTGCTCTCGGATGTGATTGCGGATGTCCACAACCACATACTGGTGTTCTGGCTGTCATTCTCTGCTTCTGTTTTGCACCTGTCACTGCCCGTTTGGCGCCATATCGCCAGCGGCTTTTGCATTGAATGTTAGCACGTGCAGGAATGTCAAACGTTGTTCAAAGGCTTCCATAATCCTTACATACATATTCCGTACCCATCACGGAGTTCTCCACCACAAAAATGCATTGATCAACAGTGAGCACCACATCAAGCACTATCCAAATCTTCAAGCTAGCCGGTGCAAACCTGGACCGGCAAAAAGGCAAAAAATTGAAAACGCAAACAACAAACACCATGGTGGCCTCGTAAGTGGGAAGCACAAAGTTTATCCATTTATTTTCATGAATTTTGGGCCAATCTGTTTCAATGTCATGACAGAGTTCTTGTGTTTTTTGCAATGAAGTAAAAGCAATGTTATAAAAACGGATTCCGGTTCAAGAAATCGGTAACTCCAGTTGGCTTCATTTGGTTGCTAATCCTTGGTTATCATTTTTAGTCTAGTCATTTCGATTTCATATTTGGATCTCTTTTCTTTTCTTTGCTACTATTGATTCATGGAGCTCTGACCAACACCCAGTATTCTATGATCTTCATTTCTCTTTTTTTATTTTGATTGTCATTTCAGGCAGTTGTTCTGCAGAAGCTGGATTCCGATCAGGTAAGACTTCCTGTTGATCTCGTGTCTCTGAAAATTAACTTGTTGGTTTTTTTATGCTTTGAGCATAAAACTGGAACATAAAAAACAAAAAAAAAATCTTTTCCACTGGTGTTTTCACCTTCTTGTGCACCAGGGATGCAGTTAGGTACCCAACACTGAACAAAGACAGAAGCTCTACTTACCACTATTGATTCACGGAATGCTCCGTATTGGACTCTGCTCATTCCTTCCGATGCATCCAGTAACACTCTGATATTGCTGCTCATCTTGCGCAGCAGACGGTACCACTGCTTTGCTGATGTTTTTAGTTCACCGATGTCCAGTTTGTTAATCACAGAATGATGGTTGTTTCACAAATCAAACACTGTATGCAATGTGTATCTACCTACTCACTAAAATAGCACTTCTCCAAGGATAGATAGGTCATTGAAGAACTTTGAACCAGTTTCACAGATTAAAATTATTGGTAGACAGACGACTCTCACATTTTTCAATTTGAGCCTAAGTTCTCAAAAATAAACAATGAAAGTGGGTGGTATTTTTCTGGAGGTAGGCTGCAGCTAACAATAATGAGAAATTGCAGTGGGGACCTATTCTTTTTGTTCATCTCCCACAGACTTGTGTGTGGGGTGCAGTTTTCATCCCATCTCTCTCAAAAGTATTGGCTCTCAGAACCTTGGAAAAATGCCGGTGATATTCAGTTGTTCAAAGGAGTTTAGGATCAGGTACTACTTGTACTTAGGACGTATACCAGAAAATACGAATAAAAGACAATGCAACTTTCCAGAGTTCTCTGTCTAATTTTCGAAAATTTAAAATGCCATGAATTTTCAATGTCAACGTTGCCGTCATTGTGTTCATAGCCCTCCTCTGCCCCATCACCCTTGCTGGCTGCATCAAGTGCAAAATTCAGTGTGAACTGTGAACACAGAATTGTTATGAATAGCTAAAGTTCGTGACCACATGAAACAAGGTCACAAAGTAAAAAGGCAACTGCTTCCAAATGAATGCACTTAAAATATAGGTTTAAAAAGCACTTAACATTAACATGGAACTTTTGCCCCTACAATGTCAAGCTAACTTTTATTCCCCTTTGAAAAATGTACCCAGAAACATGTCCTTTATTTGCAAGCTGGTCTTTCAGCACAGTCCACATGAGTCGCGGCACTTTGTTTGTTCAGCTTGGCTTACAGCATCTGTGGCTCAGCATCACTTCATTCAAACACTCCCTCCCTCCTCATTAGACCCGTAGTGGTTTGAATTCATTTCATGCAGAGTCATGTGAATGAATAGGGACAAAGCAATAATTGCAGTAGGTCCAATAATTTCGTCCTTTCATCGAATTCCAACTAGCCTGTGTTGTTTGCCTTTATCTTCTCTGACGTTAGTGTGCGTTGCAGCAAGGTTAGCTAGCATTAATGAACCAAAGCATGCAGGCCAACCTACATGGTGTTAAGTGTGTTTTGAAGCAGGCTCTTTCCATTTCTGTGTTGATTTAGCTTTTACCCATGGTTGTGCTGGCACCGGGGAGAAGTCCATCATGGTCCCATGTTGTAACTCAGTATCTGTTATAAGTATTTGTCCAGAAAAGCCAATTCAATTTCCAAACAAAATAATCTGTCATCTCTACTACAAATGAAGCAAACATTGTGTGTCTGATGACTGAACGTTCTCTTATTTGACAGCATGGCTGATCTCCATCACTAAACTCTGTTATAATGAGAGAAGACGCTGAGCAAAAAACAAGGCAACAGTGGGTGGTGTGCTGGTGGATATGGGCCTATCCCACAAGCATGATAGATCAGTTTTTTTTTCAACAGAGAATAACTGAAGGCAATTGGATTGGTTATTTTGCATCGGGTTTCCTGGGGGTGAGGGGACCTTGCAAGTTTGGGTTGCAGATAAAAGTGTCAGGAGTCTGGGACGTGAACCCCCCAGTGGGCATCCAGGGGGCAGAGCGTAATGGGTTTGGGGGACAGTGTCCCTCAAAAGCTGGAGCTTTTTGATAAATTTGGATTTTCCAAATGACCTCTGAGGACATAAAAAGTCACATTTTCTTCTGAAATGTGGCTGGGGCTGCTAGCCACTACAAGCCGAATCCAGGCCCTTGGCATCTGTGAAAGTTTAACTGAATATTATTATAAAGAAAAAATGCGTTTCATATGCGATGCTAAAAACCTATTGCCATCAGTTTTGGGGGGAATGTAAAAAACCGACACCAGGGATTGGCTTTCTGCCAAAGTAAAGTTACCCAGCCCCTCTGTGGGCATCAAACCAAGGTATCCCAATATCTCCCTTTGCGCAAGGTACAATATGCCCACCATGTTTGGCATTTGCTCAGACTTGCACAATCCTCCTAACATGATAGATTGGCATCTTCTACATATGGACAATCATAAAATGATATGACATTTTACCTGGCCTGTGGAAGTGGAATATGCAAATCTTTTGGAGGAGGAATGAAAACAGAACCAACAGTTTGGCATTCTGTCAAGGCACCCCCCTGTGTGGGAGACCAATGTAATGGCATCTGAGTGGCCACGCCTGCCATGACTAAAGGCCAGAACCCCATGTGATGTTGAACGTCCCCTCTTGCATTGAAAAAGCCAATTTTTAAGATTTTTTCATCGTTGCCAGTACCACGGGCACGGGCTGTGAGGTGATGCCATGGCACCCATCCCACATGTCCCTGGTGTGACGGCAGGTGGGAAGTACCCTTTGTCCAAAATTCGGGACCTCCCCAATGCTGCAACTCCCTTCTTGCACTTTGGCCAGTTTTTGCATTTTTTTACAGAAATGCACTGTTTGCCAACCAGCTAGCTTTTTGGGGTATGGTGGAGATCCCTGGTCATTAGGTAACGGAGGAGGGCTTTTCAACTTACATCAGGATCCCCTATGATGTTGAACCTCACTTCTTGAACCATTAGCTCATATTTTGTTTTTTTTTTACAGAATTGCACTGCTGTCACTTGTCAGCAGACCGACTTTTTGCTGAAATTTTATCACAGATCTCTGGCCCTACTGGGAGTGCCCATTTTAAAAGGTAGGGATGCCCCCTCCCCTATGACGAAACCTTCTTGTTTGCAGTCTAAGTCAATTTGTTTGCTTCTGCAGCGTTGTTAGCAGCGGCAACTTTCAGATGAGGTGGCATTCGTTACCAGGTTCACATGAGGCTTTCAACCGAGGGTATCTCCCTTCCTTTTTCCAAGGGGATAACCCCCAACCCCCTAGGAGTGTCCCTGGTTGCCCGGTATAATCAAGGCAATTTTTCACCTTGGAATTTGCAATTTATTCCAAGCGTCCTTTTTATAGCCCATTCGGTTTTTGTTCGTTAGTGAATAGAACGAAAACCGAATGGTGGAAACTGAGAAATGGGCCTATTCTTCTTACGTGATGGATAGATACCCTTGGGTGAGGTTTGGTTGAGAGTGAGGCAAGGCCAGATCAGGTAAATTAAATGAAAATCAGTTTGCTGATGTGACAAATGTTAACAAGTTTGTTTTGTGCATAATCTGTTTTTGCATATATGAAACGGGGCCAAGCCCCTGAATGTAAACAATTCAATTCAAATTTGGTAACAAACACCAGAATACAATTAATTTTTGTATTTTTATCTTATCTTTTTATCTTTTTAGTGCTTGAACCCAGTCGAGATCATAGCATTGGCTGGAATAGAGCCCCACAAGGAATCAATAGTCCCATCCAGTTTTGTATCATTATGCCCTGTCGTACTTCAGCAGCTTGATTCACAGGGTTGTCGGGTGAAAGATGGAAGCAATAATTTGGATGGGCAACGATATCAGTCGCTGCATTCATCTCATTCCCCACACGAAGAAAGCCACGATGAAGATGAAAGTGAAAGCCATGGGATTAGTGATAACACACATCTAGTTTGGTTATATGCCTGCGGTTGTGTTCTGATTTTGGGAGTTGCTGGACTGACTGTCGTTGCGCTTGTGCCACCGCTTCCAAGATTACTCCAGTTCCTTGTTGCGTTGGCAGTTGGCTCATTGTCTGGTGATGCTCTGCTCCATTTGCTACCTCATGTGAGAATCTTTTCCCTTATTTGTCATTTATCACTTGAATGATACCTTGTCTTTTTACTGGTTCCAATGTGTTCACAAGTTTTTTCAAACCCTATTTTTATTTTTGTCTGGGATGATTTTTTCCAAATCAGCCCATTCCTTCAATGACTTTCTGAGTCTGTAACAAACATTATTTGGGATCCAACCCCAAACAGGTCCAGCCAGGTCAACCAAATCCAACTGGATTCATGATCCTTGTCCAAGCAAACAGGTTCAGCAACAGTTTGCTCAAACCGATTGCATTGCGAGTTGTGCTCACACTTATGTTGGCATCGATACCTTGTACCAGCATTTTAAGGTCCTCACTGCCCACAGTCTGCAGTCTTGGCGCAAACTGACAATGATCGATCACCTGAGACATGAGTTCTTTACATGCAGGTGAGATTAATTACGAAGGTCACTCTGAAAGTTTTGAGATACGCGGAAGTTTGTTTTCCGAAAAACCGGGTCTTGTTGGGGTTATGAACTTTGATGTTTTTCAAGATCTTGGAACAGAAAATTTACAATCAGGCTTTTGTACTGTCACAATAAAAACAGTTTCTTCTTTCCACTTTGTAGCTTAGAAATAGAGCTTGCTTCAGAGCATTTTAGGACATTGCTTTACTACAACTTTAAGTGTGGTTTAAATGTTGATTAGTGCAAAGAAAGACTGGAATTTGCTTTCGGAGGAGAGAGACCTTCTCGAGCGACCATCTACAGTGTTTTCATAATTTAGAAGGCAGTGTGATTCTCTTTCTGATGAAGGACGTACAGGGTGTCTCAGAACAGCTGTTTCCGAGGAAAGTGTTGCTGCAGTGAAACGTACGGTAACGGATGATCCGAAATACACGTTTGCAATGAATGAGGAATCATTGGGAATTGGATCTGCAGCAGTGGCAAAAATTCTCCATCAGGAATTGCACAGGAAGAAAGACGTTTCTCGATGGGTGCCGCAGAAGTTAACGCAGATCCAATAGGCTGAGCGAGAACGAAGCAGCCAGCAAACTCTGAGAATGGCCAAGGAGAGCGGCCATCACATCATTTCAAGAATTGTCACTGGCGTTGAGACATACATCCCAATTTAGGACGTCCCAACATGCCAGCAAAGTAGAGTGTGGGTCCACGAAAATGACTCAACATCGACGACACCGAAGAAACAGCGTGTAATGAAAAAAGTAATGTGCTCCATATTTTTTCAGACTACCGATCTGGTTAAGGCAATTAAGTTGGAAGAACAAACAACAGTTGCAGCTAATTGGTACACCACAAAATGCCAGCCAGAAATCCTTGCTGCTCTTCAAGTGAGGGCATTACTGCTTCACCACGACGACGCCTAGTCGCATAAAGCAAAGGCAACGGTTGATTTTTGCGGCAAACAATGCGAACTGTCATTGATCATCCACCGAATTCACCTGATTCGGTTTTGTGCGACTTCTGGCTTTTCGTAAATCTAAAAAAACATTCTCCATGTCGTCAATTTTCAACAGAAAAGGAGATTGATGTTGCCATCAGATCCTATTTTGACACCCTGTACAAAAGCGACTGGCGTGAGGCTTTTGACTTATTAAAGTCCGATTGCACGAGTGCTTAAATGTTGGAGGGGACTGCTTTGAATATTCATAATCGAAAACTATCAAATATATTTCCAGTTTCTGAGAGTCTCAAAACTTTTGGAGTGACCCTCGTATGTTGACCTTGTAAGATGGATAAAGCTTGCTCATATGTGACAAATGTTCGTTAGGGCCCTCGCATAAACGACTGTCAACAGCATCTCCCATTACTTAAAAGGAGACAGTGGGAGCAGTTTTTGTAATTCTGTTGAAAGGTGTAGTGTTGGACTTCCAGTAACCGGTGCAGGTGGACCAGGGTGCATTTTAGCCGAGATCCGAATCCAAAATTGCGAAATTTCAAGATCCGGATCTAGGTGGTCTTGGACCGATTGGATCCCTAGTTATTTGTTCTTTTCATCACCAGCTATTGGTGATTCAGAAAAGAAAAAAGGCTGGATATTTCGAGCACTCTTAATTGGCGAGTGTGTTTGACAATTTCCTTTCCTTTGTGATTGCGTTTTGTGGAACTGGCTTGTAATCAACCATTAGAATTCGACAGCACCAGCAGGTATGAGTGCGAATGATCTAAGTGCAAAAAAAATTTGTTTCTATCCTTCCTCCTTTTGTTGTTGAAGACTGGACGGCAAATTTTTTTTTTGGCAAAACAGCATGAGCTGTGGTAAAAATGATTTTAGCTGAGCTTCTTTGTAACTCTCAATCAAAATAATTTCCAACCAGGTATTGGTGCAAAATGAAGATGTGACATGCAAACGGAAATGGAATTTCTGGCCATATTTGTATTATCAAGCAGAGAAAACAAAATGCTAGTCAAAATAAACATTCCTCTGAAGTTTTATTGGTCACTTGTCCCTTTTAGTATCACGTGGGTAGGTACATTATTCTTCAGTGAAGCTTGTTGGGTCCATCTTATTGGTACCTGCATCATAATTATTCCATTCTTAGCAATTGACTGACAATGATTTTTCTGCTCTGCATTGACGTGCTGTTTTGATTTTTAGCAGTTCCTTTTACCTACCATAATTTGTAATTGCAGGCTTTTCAAAGTGGTAAGAAGCACAGCAGTGATGATCACAGCCATGAGAACCATGGTCAGCATCAGGAGGTGATTTATAAGGGACTGATAGCTTTGTTGGGAATCTTTCTCTTCTTTGTCGTTGAAAGACTTCTCTCTTTTTTGGGAAGTTCAAACAGGCATAGCAAAAGGAAGACCAACCCCAAGGTTGGTAACAAATTTGGTTTGGAATCGGCTCTGTTGCTTTTGAATTCCTGACTTGTGGACTTTTTTAGGTGTGGTTTTGCTTGCACAGCACACATCCAGGTGATTCTTCGTTATTCTGCACAAATGCAATGTTCCCGGCCATCCATTTATACCTTTATGTTCTTTTATAATTTTATTTGTTTGACAAAAATTGACTGGAAAGAAGATTGGCTGAAATTTCACCATGCCAGCAGCTGATGATGCTGGTCTCACTCGCCTGGCAAATTAGAAATCACTATCATCCGATTTCCAAAACTAGGGTAAATCGGCAGATTGCGGCGACATTGAATTTGCTTGATAAATGCGAGGAATAGTAGAAAATAGGATTAATTTCCCAGCAGAATGCTACAAAAATTCTTTAAAAAATCAGTTCTGAGATCAGTTCTGAGATCAGTTCAAAAATCAGTTAATAAATCAGTTCTGAGAGACTGCCCAGCTTTTCATGGCACCCTATTTTCATGGATAACAGATGCCAGATCTCAACTGCTGAATTCCTGCTGAAATTCCAAATGTTCTTCTGTTCAAATCAAAAGTGGCACAAACCATGGGGGGAAAGAGATGTAGCAGAGCAAAGTGTGGCCCAAGTAAAATATTGGTAAAGTAAAAAGTAAAATATTTGGGAGGCATGACCATGATTTTAAACTCCGAGCACAGTGCTCCCACAAGGATGTTGGAAAATATTCTTTTGTCACTAGAACCGTCAATGAATGGAATCTGCTACATCCTAGTGTCTTTGGAAATGGTGAGGATATTAGTCTGGCTACCTTTAAAAGCAATGCAGGGTCATGGTCGGCCAAACAACATGGAATATTATGACCTACTTTACTATTTCGATGTTACAAGTTTTAAGTTATACCTACAACTAGTTGATGTCATCCGAGTGCTTTCATTCTTTGTTTGTTCATGCTATCCCTCATTGCTGATTTGCGCCAGGGCCTTGCCCATGCAAATTAACCTTAAATTAAATTAAAATAGAAGATTCATTTTTGCCTCACATTTGACAGCAGTTTTAATTTAATTTGGAATGAAGTTGAAGACAGACAGTGGATGAGACGATTCCAAAAAATCGGACATGAATTCACTGAAAACTCTGGCTGCTTTTGCAAGCAATGTGTATTGCCAGTCCGGCAGAATAAGAAAAATCTAGAATGTGGGAATTTTTCATCCAGCACCCTTTTCGGCAAAGCTATTTGCATACAAGTGACTCAGTGACAAAATACAGACCTGAAATAACCAACCTTAAAAAAAAGGCACTAACATATTTCACCTTCTATCTAAATGGTGACAGGGATTAGTTTGAACAGACAATTATTGAGGGGAGAGCTAATTTCTGGGTGATTTGTGGGATAGAATTATTGTTTGTTGTGCATGCTGAAAGAAGCAAATTAGAAGAAAACGTTCAATTAGAAAATTAGATAGATTACGAGGGAAGATAGAAAACGTCAGATAAGAAAATTAGATAGATTATTCGAAGAAATAAGAAAAAATTAGATAGAAGGGAAGTAACAATTGTCAGCATGACCAATGGTTGAAAAGGTGGCAGTATCATGTGACTGGTCGTGCCGCCTTTTTAACCACAAAATGTACAGAAATTCACCCCCGGAAGAAAAAATATGACAGCAAATGTGAAGTAAATTTTTTCAAGACCTCTGGATGTTCCAAATGCAAATTTGTCTGCTCCAAAAAACAAAAGTTTCATGTGACACAAAAGTCAATATCATATTGCATGAAAATCGTACATAGATCCCCTATTTTGCTGAATGATAATACCATTCAGCACATGGCAAACTGAAAAGCTTTTCCCGCACGGCAAAAGCAAAAATAGGGGATCTATGTAGGTACGATTTTCGTGCAATATGATATTGACTTTTGTGTCACAGGAAACACACATTGTCCAGGAACGGCTTTGTTGTTTTGATTTCCTGATGCTCCCTTTTTCCTTTTCTTTACCTCTCTGGCTAGCCCATTCTTGGTTTTGTTGAATGTATTTCTGTCTATGTAAAGGGCATTGATTTATGTATTTTTTCTCTCATGTCTTGCCACTGTGTCGCTCACAAGGGTGGGGCTGGCTGGTGTCTGAATCTGAATATGATATTGACTTTTGTATCACAATTTCCCCAGTGCCTCCCAGGTCCAAATTAAATTGCAGTGGAACCTGAGGCATACCTATGGCCGATTTCCAAAACGAAGATTAACCCGCGGATCGACGTGTGGTGATATGGTTGACCTTTCATTCGCAGTAGGTCCTATCGATGTGAATCCAAATGTTTGATGTGAATCCAAATGCTCACCAATCACCAATCCTCGAAAAATTGAGTGACTCTTCCATGTGTTCCATTATGCTCATGATGGCAAACCGAAAAGCATCGGGCAATATTGGAAATAGAGAAACAATGGCACTTTGGATAAGAAATCTGAAATGGCGACTCTTATCAGTTCAGGACATTTTTCGTTCAGTTTACCAAATTTGATCTCTTTTCCATTGGAACTTGCTGAGAAACATTGATTGAAAGTTCAAAATGACCATTGAATGAAAATGACCATTGAAGGTCAGTTTTTAGCATGGATCGGTTTATGTGATGTCCAGCGATTTAGCATTTTCGGCCAAAACTAAGTGTTGTTGTCAAAATCTGAGTTCCCATTCGACTCTTATACACCTGAAATGATATTTTGACATCAAAAAATAAATAAATTAATTAAATTTTGTGGAAATCCACAAGATACCTGCCCCCTGAAGGCCTGTACAAGTGTGGATACTGAAACTATCATCTGTCTGGATCAGCAAGTGCTTTGAGGCACTTTTATATTGTGTGTCCCAGAAAAACACTGGCAGTGCTTCCTTAGGCCCATATGAATCAAACTGATTCAGTGACAAATGTTATCCGACCCACCATTCCCCTGTATGATCCCCCAAAAAGCACCCAAAGGGGGCCAAGGGAGTTGAGATCGAAGTCAACTCATCGTACAAGGGCCATTTTTTCATGTGAGCTTCTCAGAGCAATGCAAAAACACCAGTTCCCTGATACAGGACCCCAAAATCCACGAAATTGAAAGATTCTGTAGATTCTGCCCCAAATAGTGTCATAAAATTTGTGATCAGTCATGTAAAAATTTATTTCGTGCCTTTCCAAGTACGAAGGGCGTCCAGAAAGTAGGTGCACTTTTTAGTGTACCGCAGCACAATCTTGTCGGAATTTCATGTTCTTAGTATGAAAAGAAAGTCCAATTCTTCACCTTTTCGATAGTCTTTGAGGTGTTTTTCTCAGATTCCTCCAACTCGAACGATAGCATATGAAGCAGAGGTCTCTTTTACCTACTGGCTGAAGTTGGGCACTTATACAGACTATCACAATAAAGCTCACCATTTCAAAGTTCCTCACAACTTCAGTCACGGGCCAGAAAACTTTGCAGGCACTTCCAGAATGAGACAAGGAACATTTGTCTATCACAAAAGTCAAATTGTGACCTAATGGGACATTTTTAATGAACGTTTGGAAACTTCGTTCAAACTTGAGCAACCTGGATGCCACATGCCAACCACCAGCAATGCTCACATTCGATTTTTTGAAGATTGAAAGACCAGGATCACCAAATTATTGACCATGCATGATCTAATGAATCTTCTGGGATATTCCGGTCATAAGACTGACACATCATTCGTGGAAACAGTTTCATGCATGCTGTTCTTTTGTGAAACAGATATGCCGATCCGATGTGCTCTGAATTCCAAATTGCAGCAAAATTGGAGTATTGCTTGGGTTGATGGATTTCCAGAGAGTGTTGTCAAGGAATTTGTTCAAAATGTGCTTCTGCACCAGCCCGGTGGTCCTGACTTTGCTTCCAGTGGATTTCTTTGATTTCTCTGACTAAAGGAAGTTCCAACGGAAAGAAAATTCTTGGTTGAAGTGAGCAAAAAAGGCACTTTTACAGTAGGCCTATACCAAATAGTGCAATGAAAAATGGATTGCTGACAAAATATCACATCACATACAACGACAACAGAGGTGTCACAGAATTTGCAAATGTCGCACAAATAAAAGGCATTGAGCATATTGCCCAAAAATCAGGTTGAATTTTCTGTAGAATAAAAAGTGCACCTAATTATTTGTCCGAACCTCGTGGTGCAGTGGTTAGCACATTCGACTCCCACCCAGGTGGACCGAGTTCGATTCCCCGTCGGGGCACGAAATTTACTGTGGCACAAATGGTGCATCCTCCCTGGGCGAGGCACAGTAAATGAGGTCGGAAAGAGAGACTTAGTGGCCAGTCTCTTAGTCCTTCGGATGGGACTTTAAGAAGGAGGTCCCGTGTGCAGTATCACACTGTGCACGTTAAAAAACACCTAGCTCCAAGTCCAAGACAGTGGCTTGGCAGGTTACACAACAGAGAAGCCACATCTCTCAAGTCACACATCACTGCTCTGCAGAGCATGACTCTCTCCGGGAAAACCTGCGGGTTGGCGTGTATACGCCGTAAAACTGGTCCGAGTCGTTTCAGTTGAATGCAGAGAGGAATTGGGCCACGATTATGGGGCATAGTTCTCCTTGCGAGCACAAGGTGTGTGCAACAAGGTAAAAGGTCGGACCACCAGCCGATGATGATGATTGGACGCCCTTCGTAGGTACCTGAGCTATCCATGGAATGTAAATAACGAACTTGATGCTCAGAGATGTCCAAACCAATTTTAGGCCTGATGTTTTGGGGACATCGTGCCGTCATTAACGAACCATAAGCATCAAGTTAGTTTTTTTATTCTGTGAAGCATGTAATCGTCAAATGACAATGCCTTGCAAAAATGCCCATTTTTGGTGATATATTATTTTCTTTGTTGTATTCCACAAATCATTTTTCAATTTTTTTTACCATGAGACATTTCATTACTTTTGGTGGTACTTAAGTTATCTTTTTCGTGCAAAATCTGGTCGTAAGCTTATGTTTTATTTGTTGGTCTCATATTCCATGTTTATAATTTTATTTATTGTGATATTTCATGTAGCCTGATCATTCTCATCACAGCACTGCCAAGTCTACTTATGGGGGCCACGATCCAGTTGGTGAGAAGCTGAGCAGGCACAAAGTTGGATCCTATGGTTACTGCTATGAAGAACTTGGACTCAATCAACTATCAAGTATGTCATCATCATCTGCACACCCATTTCTCTATATTTTTGAGTTGGCACTCCCCGATGTGCAATGTGTGCAGCTGCACATGGGGTGGCAAAATAGGGTGGCAAATTCGTGATCTCCAAAGAATGTGCAGAGTTGGCCAAAACTGTAACCCAATTGTTGTTCTCTGCTGGTAATTGCGAGTCCTCACCTTTTCACCTCTTGTGTGTGAAAAGGAGCCCTGCAGCCTGTTTACACAATATATTCTATCTTTTCGTACCAAATCGCCAGCTTGCTTGCAAAATTCCTGTGCGTAACCTCTTGCATAAACAGCAGTTAAATCAGGAGTGCAGTTCAGCTGTTGCATGTGGGATATCTAGTATAGGTACAAAAATGGTCTCTGCATATCCCAAAAAGAAGTCTGCAGGTGTCAGGTATTAGGTTTTGGTGAGTGTTGGTCGAAAGTTTGCACAGAGCTTTCCTTTGAACTTGTCCAGCTTATGCAACACTGTGTCTCATTGATAGTCTTCCAAAGCGTCACCTTTGCTGTCATTCATGAAAGAACTTCACTTTTTTCAATGAACTTTACAAATGAACGAATTTTACTTTTTTTTCCTTTTGGCATAACATTTGGTTTTTATGCTTCGGTCAGCCAGCTGGCACTGCTGCCGACATTTCTACCTTTTCCTCTCCAGCCAGCCGGATGCACCTGTTTTTACACCTTCGGCAAGATTTGATTTTTTGTCTTCTCAATTCACAGCCATTTTCTCTTTGAATTCACCTCAATTGTGTTATTTTCTGCTCTGGGATGATCATTTTGTTGACTATTGTTGAATTGAATTGTTGACTTGTGCTTTGCTTGCAGCATTGCAAGTGTGGTTGTTTTCGCCAAAGGACCTTACGCTAATCGGATAAGGTGTGAATCAAACTCTGTGTTTATTGAACTGGAAGTTAAAGACTGTGGGCCTCATTGGGATGTCTGTTAAATGGAATTTTGCAAATATTTTTACCGAACCACAGAAATTGTTCACACGTTGCAAGGAGCCATCATGTTGTCACATGTCCTCAGATCACAATACAATGTGAGATTGTTCTGAGGGTGGAGCCGTGATGATATATCATGTCTTGGAATCTGAACAAAATGTCAAACTCAGACACCCCTGGTAAAATAACAAAAATGCAAAAATGTTTCAAACTGACCCGTGGTAAAAAACATATTTTCAAACTCACTCCTGGAACATGAACAACAATACTTAACTGACGTGGAATGGTAAATGCCAAACTCACAGATACCAAGTCATCTGAAGTTGCATAGTTTTATTTTGTTTTAAAGTTTGCGCAGTACCTACCTGAGTGCGCTAAATAAAAATGGTAAAATTTCAATGTTGCAAAGAAACACTCATATTCTGAAGCTGTACTCGGGGATCATGCAGTTTTTTGTTGTTTTTTTTTTGCCGACTCCTCATGCATGATCAACCTGTTTGGTCACCTTTTCTTTGAGGCTCCATGACCTCAATGAAACAATCGTTTCACCATTAGATTGGCGATCAGTGAACAGACACTCTACAACCTTGTTAGACAAAACAAGACAACCCATTGCAGTGTGAAAGGGATAATTATGAATTGTAACGCTGCAAATACAGGGTATCCCAAAGTCTTTGGGCACAGGAAAAACATAAATTTGCTGTTTTTGTCATATTTTGTGATCTGAAACTTTTTCCAGCTCAAACATCGGATGTCAAGACTTTAATCGGAAATTTTAGTGCCATTTCAAGTGGTGACATCTGTGGTAAGAGCTAGAAAATGTCCCAAATCACGAAATGTGATAAAAACAGCAAATTTAATTTTTTGATAGGGCCTATTGCCAAAGACTTTGGGCATTCCTGAATATGCACATGTTGTTCTGATTTAGTCTTGTCAACTGCAGTTACAGCAAGAAAATGTTTTAGATTGCAAAATTTGATAAAAACAGCAAATTTACATTTTTCCTATGGCCAAAGACTTTTGGGCTTCCCTGTATATGGATTTCGTGTTGGAGCCTGTGTGCTGATTGCATTTGCCTTGCGGTGGTGCTACGATTTGGATTAAAAAATAAATTGTTTTCTTGCTTCCTGC